>VYXH01006693.1:0-169988 GCA_013397275.1 Burhinus bistriatus
ATCTCTTTCCCATACGGCATGTTAATTCCCGCGAGGGAGGTGAGATGAACAGGTGCCATGGTTCTTGACTTAATTGCTGCGAAAAGTAGAGCACTAATAACGAGCTGTTCACTACAGGCAGTTTCCATCCTGGCAAAGGAGCCCTGCCAATCTGGGGGGTGCCAGCCAGGCAGCGGCACTGTCAGCCGGCCGGCTGCTGAGACTACAGCAGCGGGCAGATTGCGGTCTCGGCAGCCGGCCAGCCCAAGTAGACCTTGTAGGGCTGTCGTTGCCATTGGCATTGGAGTTGTCCTTCCAAAGTGGCACAAAACATCACCCTCCCTCCCCCTGCGAACCACAAGAAATAGCTTTTTCACCAAGGGAGTCGTCTCAGGGGACCTCTACTGACCCTGCAATAACACAAGCAGTAGCATGAAGAGGACCAGACCCCTGCCCATGCATATCACTATGGAGGCCTTAACGGGGAACAAATTAGACTGGGGAAGAATTAGAGATTGCTTTAGGAGGCTGGGGTGCAAATGGAGGGATCACACAGGGCTTTCATTAGCCCCTTCAATATGGGGCAAAGGACTGTCCCAACAGGCTGGAGGCAATGTAAAGTCTGTTTCTACCTTGTCTCTGCATGCTGCATGCATCGATGGCCACATCTAGGCCTTTTGGGGTATATACCATGGGGAAGGGCATTTGCAGGGAGCCCAGACACAGACACCTACATGACCCGTGTTCCTTAGCTCTCAGACTCGTGCTGCAGAAGTAGGAGGGTGCGTGCTGCATGTCCCCAAATGGGAGCGCTCCCTCCCCTGTCCTGGGCACCTCCAGGAGAAATTCCTCCTCCATGAAAAGCATCGTCACTTGGCAGCATAACAGCCTCTCGAGGGAAATGGTATAACCCATGGCTTGAATCATTTAAAACTAGATTTTAGCAAGTGCCAGCAGATGTAGGGGAGATAACAGTCATGCAGGGGGTGTGGGGGCTGGGGGGTGGAATAACTACTGTCCATCTCTGACATCTGTGCTTCCATGGTTGATGAAATCCCCAGCAACAGCTGCCCTTTTGGCTAAGACTCAACAAATCTAAGGGTTATTAGAGCTTTTTGCAGGGCTGAAGGGGAACGCAGAGATGCAGTGGGCCTCTTGCATCTTGAAAATTATGTAGCACACTCAGATCACTTCCCCCCTTCACTACCTGATATGCCTTTTAATTTCCCCTCATGCCACTCATCTCCAGTCCCCCTGCCAGACTGCCCTGTGAGCTTGGCAAGCTTTGTTTCTTCAAGTGTACACTTACCCTCCATGCAGGTTTTTCCCAAGCTCTCACTGCTGCTGTTAAAAGCCTCCCTGGAGATAAACTACAAGACTAACATTAATTACCATAATAATTTGTTAGAACATTGCTTTGATCTTTTCTCACCTACCAAGTCAATCCTGTTCTACTCCGTCTCCAAAAGTGTTAGATGTGATCACATAACTAATTAACACAAGAGATTGAATTTTAAAGAATGTATGACAGTAATTCACATAAAAGTTTTGATCTCTTGATAAACAAGGAAGTGGGCAAACTTACCACTTCCCAGGAGAGTCTTAGCAGGCCAGTTATCACCAGAAATCTAAAGTATAACATGCATGTCTTAGAATGGCACTGCTAAGCCAGCAAGATGTACTGTTCCCCCAACAATTTCTGTAGAAAACACCATTACTTTTTTAAAACCTGCAATCTTGATATAGTCGTATTTTATTCTTATATGTGAAGCGTGATTCACATATAAGATATTTCTCTTTGATCAGGATCTCCTTTCAGAATCAATTTCAGTTTGATTTCACTTCAGAATAAGACAATTTTGAGTGTTTTCAGGTTCCTTGGTGTGTCATCACTATTTCATTTTGTAGGATGTCTGGCAAGTTGCACAGATCTCTATTTCTTTGAATAAATAAGAAAGAGAAGAGAGGGAGACAGATCACATATCACACTTTACAACTAGGTCAACTTACACAACTTCTTCTAAAACATGTTAACTAGGATTTAGGAAACACAGTCAGCCTGTTGGATTTACGCACTGGCTTTAGAGATTTTGACATCAAATCACGGTCTGTAAAAATGGAACAGGAAAGCAGATGAGTGTCTGGGAGCATCAGGAACTACATAACTGGGATCATTAAAGCAGTAAGAGTCTCCACATGACTGCTTGATGTTGTCACCTGCAATATCTTTGATGTCAGAAGCTTTTGTTGAATGTTAGAAACCTGTGGGAAGCAATTGTTCCAGCATAATTAAAGGACAGGACTAAGAAATTTTTTTTAGATTTTGGACGCCTAGTGTTTTGCAGTCATGGTGCCTACTAGGTTATGGAGAATTTTCCAGGGCAGATATAGCTGGAAAGCAGTGTTAAAAAATAGTTATGACCACTATATTCAACTCACTGTATTATACTATAACACTTGAAGTGCAGTGTTAAAATGGATGAAGAGGGTTAGAAAACATGTGTCTCCAGGAAATGTTTGAAATTGACTCCTGTTTTTATTTCCTGCCCTCTCTCTTCCTATCCCCTTCCCTTCCCTTCCCTTCCCTTCCCTTCCCTTCCCTTCCCTCCCAAAAGCAGTGAGTGTGTTGTGCTTGGACCAAACTGATAGGTTTGATTTTGATGACAGCTCAGGACTATGAAGTGAAGGAATTCACATAGAAAGATTCTAAACAGATTTCAAATATGCCTGTTACAATCCCTTCTTTTTTTTACTGAAAAAAAGGAAAGGAAAAAGAAAAAAGAAAAGAGAAGAAAAAGAAAAAGAGAAAAGCCTAGCTTTTTGACAGAGGTAATATTTTGTGTTTCTGTCATTAGAGATACATAATTAAGGTCTGAAAATTTTTGCAAACTACTCTCCCCATCCTTGGTACCAGCCTTAGCACGGCACACTACTTCAGAAGCTTCTTGTATAACAAATTGCATAGGAGCAGAGCAATATATCATCAGATGTTACTCATGACCAGTGCATTCATCCAAATGGCCAAGTCTACAGAACATTTCAGGGCTCACTAATGTTACAGTATTCAGCATGCAGAGTGTGATTTATTAACCTGAGCTTTGTTTAAATAAATAGACTTTGCAAACTGCCATGTGCAGACAGATCTCTTCACATATGGACTCCACGATATGGTAACCTGCACGGCTGGGAAAGAATTCTTACCCGTTTGGCAAACCAGCCAACGTATTTTCTCCTGTTGCTCCTCTACCAATGAAAAGTACCAATATAAAACTATTGCCTATTTAAGTCACACAAATTTACATTTCATCAGCATTGGCACAATATTCTTTACATGCACTTTTGCAGGCAAACCGCCAGGTCATTTTCTAGTACTTCAGTTCAGTTACTGGGTTAAAATATAGTTCGGCATCACTGATATAAAAAAGCTCATACTACTTATTAACGATATACTTGAGTTTAGATAGAGCCCGGAGACAAAGAATAGACAGCCTGTGTGTGGGCAACTTCATTACCACTGCTTGCACCAAATTTGAATTTGACCTCCTGATCTTTTCAGGGCTATAATGCAATTTAATTCAGTCACTTCAGGTTTCATTTGAGGTACTTTTCACTGGGAAAGGAATTTAGTTTCATGTGTGCTTGAGTTAAAGCTGTCGAGAGAAAGTCAGGCAAATGTTCCTCTCATTTATTACAGTTCAACTTTAACAGAACCCATTGGCATGAGCAAGAGGAGAATTTTGTTCATTGTCTCCCCATGCAACTATACGTATCTCAATCTTAATGACTGGAATCAGAAGGAAACTGAGCAAAAGTACAGAAAATTGGTCCCTTGGGTCATTTTTAATGATCTACAAAAATAAAGGGTCTGTTAGCTCTTTCTCAATTCTAACCTGATTGATTGCTGATGCTTTTGGAGGAAGAAAGGTGAACCTAATCTATTGCACATACTCTGAGGTGAACACTGAGATAATAATGATACACAAGAAACTGTGCTCCCTGTTAGAGAGACCTTTTTCTCAGTAATGTTTTTCCTTATTGGCTTCATTACAACTGCCAAAACATGGCTATCATTTGAGAAGTGAGTGAAAAAAAGTCCTTCTCATTCTACAAACATATTTTTCCTTTGTTTGGCTGCTTTGGGACCTTAGGGAGATAGTTTGCAGGCAAGGCCAAATCCCAATTTCCCCGTGAAGGAGAAAGTTGACATCAGTGAATGTTTAGTGAGAGTAATGACTGCAGATTCGATCTCGTAAACCCTGAAGCATTACAGAACAGCAGTCCTTGTAAAATCAGCTCAGCAATACCTTACCAGCTAAGTGCTAACTCCAAAGCTTATTGTAGTAAGCTGTGACCCGTACGGTCCAGTTCACCTGAGCTTGTCTTTACCTCTGTTCTCTGTAAGTACTGAAGGGTATTCTAGGCTCCCTGTATGATCAAGGAAGAGAAACAGATGGAGATTTAGATCCCTCTCTGAATTTTTGAATTGGTTAGGATCTAAGTCACCCTTTTAGCTTTGTTCTCCTAAGATTGGTGAGAGAAAGGGAGATTCAGTGAGTCCTTGTCCTCTGGAAGCACTTGCTTCCAGTTGCTGTGTGCTGAAGTAACAGAGATTTATTAGCCAGCCAAGTTAGACTTACATGCCTGTAGGTAGGCAGGCTACATGACAGCATGGATAGTCCTGATCTCAGGCTTTTTCTTCCCTTTGCATTGTGATATGAATGACTAAAAACCTTCCAGAGACTTCCTGCTCTATTGCTTGTATTCTCTCTGTTACCTTTGGAGAGCCTAAATATGCCTTTTCAATGTTTTGGGCTGTTTCTTTTGCCTTTACAAATGTAGACTGTATTCTACCTCTGGTAGTTAGAACTGTTTCAGAGGGAATGCAAAATCTTCCCCCGAGTACTCTGACATTTATTTGAATGTGCAGAAGGACCAGATTCTTTCATACTTTAGTCCCTGAAGCTTGAGATTTAATTAATCATCTAATTCTTAGTTCGGATGAGTAAAAACGCTATGAGCGTTCATTAACTCCTGTTACCTTCTGGCATATTTCCCTTTTCTAGGAGGATTCTTCTATCCTCTGGAATCAAAACAGAAATGGAGAAAATAATTCTTTGCATTTTATTACAGAGAATTATTTTCTTGATCAGAGACTGGAAATTTGCTTCCTGGTAAGAAACACTTTTATGGTTTTTAAAAACAAATAATGAGACTTTTCAATTTAATTATTTTGTCCTGAAGGGGAAATATATATGAAAGTAGGATATTGTGTAGTTCTGTGCGTGTGTGTGGTTATGCGTAATTCATTAAAACCACATTCTTCATCCTGCCTGCCCCTGGAAATGTGAAAGGTTAGCCTTTTAGAGTTGCCACCTGTGAGATGAGGGATCACTAGTTCCTTCTTCCTCCCAAGGACCCACAGTGTTCATTCTTGCTATAATGAAGAAGTTGATTGATGGATGTCACCCTCCATGCTGTTGACATCCTTATCTCCCCCTGCTTTATGCAACAGGCATGACCTCCTTCAGGCAGACGGTTTCTGAGTGCTACATCCACTACTCACTTCCACTACCCCCTTGACGTGCTCGTCTTCAGCACACATGCCCATTGGCAACAACCTGTATGTCTGTCTGTCAGTGGGTCTGTAATGAGACCAATTTATTAGGTTACATAATCCTACCTCTTTAGGGAAGGGGCAAAAAACTGCACAGCGCACTGGAAGAAATCTATCCTGCCTTCTAATTCTCAGAACTGCAGGAGGTAATTTCTTTTAGTCCAAAAAACAACAAAAAAACCCATAGAGGTAGGCTGGCATATTTGAAATTAGTTCACTTCAGGGCAATCTTGCAAGACTTTCTTACTGTTATGGCTTACTGTTTTACTACTTTCAGAAGGAGGGCTGAATCAGAATGCCAGATGCAGGCTCCTCTGGTCTTTGTAGCAGGTCAGACACAACCCAACTGTGTCGTTGTTTTCCTGATATGATTGTATTGCGAGTCACTTTATCAGCAAGTCATTTTATCAGCCGCTGTTGTTTCCTTTAAAAAACATACCATTTTGTTTTGTTGAAGAACTCTGCTGCTGTTGCTTCATTTCATATTTCATTACTTGCAATACTCAAGAAAAGAAGAAAAACCTAGGTAAATCTTCATTGTGATGCTTATTTTACACATAGGATCGCAACCTTTGGGTTGTAGAGATAATGCAATGCTAGAGGCTTGGATGTGATACATGAATAGAGAATGAGGATAAGAGGTCAGTCTCTCCGTATATGAGGCACCTTATACAAGAAGGTGACACTGCATAGCCAGATCCAGCCAGGTCCAAGAACTTGCAATGTAAGTCGACAAGATGAAAAAAAAAAGGCAACAGAGAATATTCATGTAAATATTTCAGGAGAAATATTATTAACAATTTGTATGACAGAAATGACCACAAATTCCAGCAAAGCTCAAGATCCTATTGCGTAACTGCTCCAGTGAAAGGCAACAACAACAAAATTAAACTCTGCCTGTATAATATTAGAACCTAATCTTGAATCATTGTTTCCCTGGGTTCCCCCTGGTAGAGAGGGAAGAGCACATCTAGGGGATAATTCAGAGATTAGATAGGTTGAAATGCCTTTTAGAGGTGCCTAATGCTAAGGTGAATCAACCCAGACACAGAGGACCATCATCCTTTTCTAAGAAAAATAAAAAGATACATTATATATGAAAATAATTATCAAAAGACAAGTTAGAAACACAACTAAATTTTGGGTTCATTTGTTTCTGAAGGGAAAATCATAATGGTCGTAACTCTTTGAATATATTTGAAAATGTATTCAAAAAATAATTCCTGAAGTTTGTGGCTCAGAAGAGAAACCTTTCTAGCAATAGCTGGTTGAAAACTCTCAAGAGGAAAAAAAAAATACTGTGAGTTTTATCTAATAGATATTAAGTGCCCAATACTCTGCTCAAGAACTACATCTATCTCCCTACTAAATAAAACAGTCTGGGGACCATTCTCTGCCCAGCTGTTATAGCAAAGTGCTTTGCATCCAAACTTCCTATTGGTAGCAGTCTCTTCCTCAGTCCTGCTGACTCCTGAACTGTGTCTGGGAACTGTTTGGAAAAGTGGGTTTTGGTACAGGCCAAAACTGGGCTAAAAAGCAGGATAACAAATTAACAGTAGAAGCGATCACGTCCCAGTATTCTGGCACCATTTAATCTACTAGCACAGAGGTAGCCAAATTGGCTACAACTGATTTGCCTACAGCTGGCTCAAGATTCAAGCTTTTAACAAAGTCATCCAGCTACAAGACTGGGATACGAAAGCATATTAGACAGGCCCTGAGGCTTCAACTCTTACTGTAGAGTACTTTATGTGGCAGGTAAGCAATCTTGCCTCTACCTAAGTCCAGGGTTTCTTTATATACATAATCCATAACAAAACACTGAAAGAATTTATCTCATATGCATTCCCTTATTGATTCATTTTTTGGGCCAAACACTGAATAGAAAGCAACAAGCCTGAATGCAACAAGAAATGCAAAGATGCGGCTCCTGGTGTTACTGCTCAAACTCAGGCTACCAGCTCCCCTAGTGGAAAGTTCTCTGCATTGAACTTGAGTCAAGATTTCGTCTATACAAATGCCTGGATGGTGAGCTTACAGAGACACAAAAATAGCCAGAGCACTCACTAACCCCAGAGGGCATTGATGCTGCATTACCATCCATTCCTTGTCAGACTTAACATATTTATTACACAGAACATCTTTGGGAAAGGAGCAGACATCACAGTGATTGGTGGACAAAAGCGGAAAAGAATAAACACAGTACAATGGATCTCACTCAAGCAAAGTAATTCATCTAACATCCAGAAACAAGGGAAATATCCCAAATCAAAACTATCTGCTCCTTAAGCCTAAACATTCAATAACTTCCCAGCTTTGGAATGTATGTGCATCTCCTCCCTGGGTTTCCTGTGGTTTACATTATCATTTGCAAGGTATATTATGACAAGTTATTTACTTTGGGCCATTGCCCTGAGGCATTTGGGTGTCTTTCCTTTCAAAGAATGTCATAAATAAACATGAATAATCTGCATAAAGGGAGATGACTTTATCTTATAACAAGTCAGAAAGCAGGCTATGCTCCTCCACACACAATTCCTTACATATATTTCCTTTTGTCTGATCATGAAGGCGGTAAGCTTTTGCGTGTCCGTTAAATAAATAAACAAACCTTTCCTGTTATACTGTACAGCACTACATTCACATTCAAACAGCAAGATGTTCACTTAAGTCAAATAGTTTCTACCAACAAAAGCTACTATTTTACTGTCAGCATTATTTTTTCTATGCTATGCTAACAGATGAATAATTGTGCAGCCAATAAACAAGCAATTCAGTTTAAAACCAGTAGCACTTGTCAAACAACAGTTCCTTAACACCACTGTCTGACATCCCCCAGCATTACCTCATGAGGCTAGAGACAGGGGACAAGGAAGGCTTTTAGTTTAAACAACAGAGACTCACCATAGCTCCCAAAATAGCAGAGAGAAAGGCAAAAATAGTTAGACATGCTGATTGTATTGTTATAACTTAAATTGTATTCAGATGCGAACTCCGACGTGCCAAAAACTGTAGGAGCTGAGCATGAAAGATCAGAAAAGTGACATCTGGTATTGGATGCCCCTCCAGACATGACTAATACCATTGGTATTGTGTAGGCTTTGCCCTTCCTAATTTAATAGTCAAATGTAAAGATTAGGCCCCCACAGCTCCTACAGTATCACGAGAGACTGTTTTACTGTATGTCTATATAAAATTCCCTACTATCCTTCTCCATGGATCTCCACAGATGGGCTGACTTTGAATAGGCATGTATATCTTTCATATTGCTATGGACAGTTCATCTCATTACTTCCAGCTGGTGGATTTACAGCTGAACCATATGACTCCATCCATTATTAGTGGGAAACGAGGGAAATTTGACCACTAAATATTGATTTTATGCAAGAGCAAGTTTTTATTGCACAGTATGTGACATATATATGCAGCTAGGCCCAACGCTTCATTTTCATTAAAGCTGGAGTTATAGCTGTAGATTTCCAGTGCATTATTAACAGCACAGTCCACGTCTTTGACTTCACTTTCACGAATATCATAAACCAGCCAGTATTAAGAATTTAAAGCTTTCTCCTTCCCTGAAGTTAGTCTCTGAAGTCAGGAACCCAGATCTTATTTTTTTCTGACCAGGATGATTCTCTGTAAGTTTGTTGCTGCCACATCAGATTAGCTAGTGGTATTTTTCAGCTTTTCATATAGTAAAGCAGAACAATAATATGCAGCTTCCCCAGAGCTCTTTGCACATACAGGCTTCAAAATATTTTGAACTAGGAAGGGTATTTACCCACCCTTCACAGATGGAGAAATTCTGCTGTGCAAAACCAGCAGGCCTGTTCCAAGTCACAAAGCAAACGGACACAAAGCTAAGAGCAGAAGAGCATCCTGTCATGTATCCTGCTCCCTGCGTGACCCAGCTGTACCTGTACACATGTAGACAACATGGTCTTCAAAGCCATTAACCATGATTTTCTTATGTGGCAAGGCGTGTGATGGCAGCCCTGAAGGGATGACAGAGATGAGATGGATGACAGCTCTGAAGGATCATGGAAATGCTGGTCCACAAGAGAAGCAACATGGGAAATTCTACTATGAACCAGTGAGCCAAGGCCAGCAATTCACAAGGGCTGGAAATGTGATGGAAGACCTTACTTACTTTAAAATTACTTTTATATTTATTTGTTTACTTTGTACTTACTTTATTATGTTTACAACAAAAATGTGGGTGCAGCTAATCAGAAAAGCTTGGGCACGAAATTAGACTGAGTTGAAATACCATGATCACTCTCTGCAAACACTTACTCCACAGTAAGTGAGTGACAGCTTAAAAAAAAACCCCAAACACAAAGGCTTTTATCACTTCCTTGGTGTGGAGTAGTGCACCAACTCTAAGATACAAGGTACAACGCATAAGCCTTGCTCACAGTGTGTTAACATTGACCTTTTCTTTCCTGTGACAGAACAGTGCCATCATTCTTTCTAATATCTGCTGTAGGAACAGCTCACATTGACTTGGCTTTGAATTAGCTCTGTATATGACTGTGAGCCACTAGATTTCACATCAAATAATTTAAAACCGTTATCTGAAAGCCTGTTAGCAAACCATAAAAAGCATACACAGAGGACCCAAAACATTATCTACGCATCAAATAGAAACTCCATGTTGAATCAGGCAGGCTTAACCTGAATGTTATCAACACTGAAGGAGAGAAGAGAGAACAAACCTTACGATTCAGAGGTTTGCTTTGGTTTGGCTAAGGACCCAATATTTGAACATTCATTTGGGTTTCATCCAGACTGCCTGACCATCTTTGATCTTCAGAACTAGCCTGGAAGTCTTGCAAAAACAGGGTATTCTTGTGAAACTTCCAGTAATTTCTCTTTCTGGTTGGGTTGAAATACTGTAAAAGTAGGCTTTTTTGTGGTATTTCACTGGGTCGTTAAACTCCAAGCACAGTGTCAGTGCTCAATAAATAATACATAAGTATAGTCTTTCAATGCTTCCGTTTCCAATCCTGATCAGACATGGGAAGTGAAGAAGAGTGAAAACTCAAAAGAAATGGTCAAGTCAAGTCTCAAAATGTCTTTAACATTTGGGCTTTTGTGGTTTTGAAGCCAGAAAAGGAGGCGTCATGGCTGCTGTGCAACAACACAGTCAACCGCCATCACTGGAGGAAAAAAGATGGGTTTACTGGCCATGGTCAGAAAAGAGAGGATGGTTGTGTACCACATGGGAGAGTCCTTCCAAAATCCATGCTAGTTGAAGTTTTAAGCTAATGCTCTGAACAACAAAACATACCCCTTATTTTTTAGCATCCAAAAGTTCTCAAGCTTAGAAGTCAAGCAGAACTTTTGAGTTCTTTAAGTTCTGGATGTTTTCTCCTTAATTTTCAATGCCTTCTATCACATATTTTTAAATCTTAGCACAAATCTCTGGCTCCTTGTAAACAAAAAGGCAGTTAAGACGACACTTCTTCCTGCCCTTATACTGGTAGGGGCAGTGGAACGGGGGAGATCTGGCCACCACAGCCATCCTGATTTCTAAAGAACAAAACGTCTCGAGGTCTCAGACAACAGACATCAGATTTAGGGAGAGGGGTGTGCAGGGGGAATATCAGCAATTTACATTTAACCCACGTGAGAATTGCTGCAGCCATTATTAAAACTTAAAGGCATGTGATGATTGCATAGAGCAAGCTGGCACTTCTCTAATCTGGAAGTTAGGCACTTTTTATATTACAGATCCTTACCCTAGGATCTAAGCAACAAACGTGTCCATTTTCCTTTTGGAACAGAAAATATTTAGCCTAATACTGACTTTTTCTCTGGTAGTACCTCAAATCAAATAGAAAAATACAAAAAACTGAATTTTTGCACTTATCTTTCAAGTTACATTAATTCGTTTTTCTGTCTTCTGAAAAAATCTACATCCGAGGAAAATGAAAAACATATGGTTTTAAATAGTTTAAGCCATGAATATGAGTCAATGCTACTAAATTTTATGATACTCTCCATCTAATTAATGTGACATAATATACTGAAGATTTACATTTATACATATATACACATATTATGGAAGATAATAACCACTTCATAGTTATGGTTAACATATGCAGAGATATACACACATGCACACACACACACACTTGTACAAATGCAGGTAAATATTAAACCTATTCTGTAGGTTACTTATATATACTTGTATTGCACTGAAAGCAAAAATACATCATGTTATAATTTCTCTTGTACACAGAGGGTAAAATGAAGATAAATATTCACAAAAAAATGCCTGCTTTATTTTCCCATTTATAAGGGAAAATTTTTGACAAGCTGACTTTTACAGTAACAGGGTCTATGTTAGTGATCATTATATATCTTATATGCTTGCATCTTAACTGTCTAGCTTGGGTTTTCTGATGCGGTGTGCTCATAATTGTAGCTGTATATGGACATAACTCAACACCCTGGAATAAGCTTTTGTGATTAAAACTGTGTAGCACAGCAGACTGTCTACTCCCATGTGAACACAACAAAATATTCATTAACTTTGAGTTTTTCACATGCAACAAAAGAAAAGCCTCGGTTCCAAATGTTCTCAAGAAAGGGGCTTCACCTTTCAACATACTGATCATTTAAAAAATATGTGAGTGGTTTAGTAGTTTAAGTCCTACGGTCTTTTGGAAACAAAGGATGTGACCAGATGAGCTCCAAGGAATCTGTTTCTGGGAGTTTAAAATATCCCTACCTGGTCACTTCACCTGTCACCTTGAATTATCCATCCCACCAGAAAGTATGCTGGTCTCTAGCCTGTTTATCACAGTGTTTGCTATCTCAGCCTAAACCCACTGCCATTACGAGCCTCCGTTACGAGACTTTGCACTGCAGCCGGCGCTTCCTGCACGCTTGCCTGATGCTGCTGACTCCGCTGTCGGGGCACTGAGCTCAGGCAGGAGGGCAGAAACCAGCAGCCAGGAGACAGTCACACCCTGAACCACCCAGGGCCCCACACACTGTTTGAGCGGGGACTACACCATGGTCTTCGTCACACAGTGGAAGAACAAAGTTACCTGCTTCATTCTCCATGAATGAGCACTGAACTGACGCTTTTCTTTCTGGCAAGATCTCATTCCTGAATGGGAATAGTGAACTCAAAAGTTAACATTCTATAAATAAAGTTAGGGTTGTTATTTTTCAGTGCATGTGACTTTATGTTTACCCACGCTGGATTTTTTGCTGCCATTCATTTCTCCACCACTTAGTATTGTGCGACGCCCTTTAGTTTTTTGAAGGCAGCTTTACTAGCTTAAATAACTGAGCATCATCAGCAAACTTTGTTGCCTCACTGCTCACTTCTTCCCTGAAGTAGCTATGAAACCCAGGCCTGGGCCCGTGCTGCTCAGCCTCAAGCACATGCACAAACTCCTTCAGTACGAAAAGTGACCTTTTGTTCCTATCCATTGTTTCCTAACTTTGAAACAGTTTTTTATCTATGTGAAGATCTTCCTTCTTATCCTATTGTAGCTGTGTTTCCTTAGAAGCTTTTGGTGAAAGACAGTGTTACAATCAAAGCATGCCAATTAAATAATCCACTCTAGAAAAAGAAATGTATTTAAACATGTACTAACCAAATTAAATGAAACTTCAGAAAAGCCTTGTTTTGAATTCTGTCTTATTAGCCAATAGCAAAATCATAGTGCCCTACACCAGACATTTAGAACACATTAACACATAGCGACTAATGTATAATGTACATGAACACCCATTTTTTTCATCAAGTCTAGACAAAACCTTTTTTTTGGAAATGCCATGCTAGAATATCAGTCACAGCAACCTCACTATTAACTTGGGATGTGTCCCATAAGTTGGCGTGTGTTCATCCTGAACACTTATACTTTTGTCATTTCCAGCGAGTGACACCTCCCTGGTTGAGAGTTTTGTAATTGCCAGGCTGACTGGTGAGTGGTGCAGGCTCGTCCTTTGCATCACCAGCTGATGATATAATAAGAAACACATGAACAGATTTTAGTTTATTATTTCTTCACTTGCCAACATGACTTTGGTGCAACTAATAAAAGAAGAAATATTTCCCTGTGTTCTTTATTACGAACTAAAAACTTAAAAAACACTTTTTAATGTAAAATGAAAAAGTTGTTATTCCTTGGCCAAGTTGGCATATACCAACTTGTCTTCCCGCTTCTGGTTTTAATAGAAAGGAAAAGGGACATATTACTTTCATAATAACTCGATTACATTATGGGCCAGGTCCTTCCTCCAATTTGTGTAGTAACAGCCCTGTAATGGTTGTAGTGTTTATTTAGCCAGACGCAGTTAAGTTGTGGTGCCTTACATTAGTAGTCATGCCAAATCAAGCTACTGATGAAAATCCATTACTAAGCAATGATAAAGGCTGTGAGAAACCCTGAAAACACAAACATCTTTGAGTGTAAAAATGTACTGCTCTAAGCAGCATCTTACTTGGGTCTTTTAAAGACTTCTATCAGTCACCCCCCTCCACTCCCCCCCCCNCCCCCCCCCCCCCCCCCCCCAAAAAAAAAAAAAAAAGAACCCCAACCAAAAAAGCATGAATTCTTTAGCTCCAGAAAACTTGTATTCTTTACATTGGCTTAACTCTAATTTATTCTATTCTTTACATTGGCTTGGCTCTAATCACTCAGTGTCAGTGAAATTTCACAGGTCTTAGTTCTAGCTCTCTTCTATGACCTCAACAACCTGTGAATTTCCACGTTTTCCAGCAGATTTAATTTCTGTGACTAAAGATAAAGCAGTTCACAAGTTTCATATCTCATTGTTATGGTTTCCAAGCAATTGTGATTAACTTGCTGTGATATTCAGTTCAATTTTTTTGTAACTTTGCCCTCAGTAGGGTGGTCTACACTCCTTCTGGCTGTGCTGATTTTGCATTCGGAAGTACCAAAGACCATGGGTTTCTACTGAAAAACTTGGGGTTCTCATAGCTTTAAAGTTCCACACTAATTCAGATAACACACAGGGTATTTAAATAATCTACAGTGGCTGAATTTGCCTTTCTGCAAGATCCAAGTTCAGAAGCTTCTCAGGCAATGTTTATGTTTTTATTGCAATCTGAAAAGATATGTTGGATCCGCTACTTTGGGCGAAGGAGATCATTGTATCACCCTCATATCAAGCTTGCACTTTAGACAAATGCTTTGGGTCTTTCTCCATGGTTAGAAACATAAAATGCTGGATGTCCAGTGGGCCACACGGCCACAAAACCCTCATTATTGACAAAGATAGAAAGTAGGTCTAGTCCTTTCACTGAAACAATTATGATTTGATGAAAGAATTATACAGCTTTTCACATGAACTGGGACAGAATTATTTTTAAAAAGGAGCTTCAAAGATCTTTTAGAGGTCTTCAAACTCTCCATAGACCACTGGCAATCCACAGAGAGTCAGCTGGTATTCTCATTTCCAGCTAAGAGAAACAGATGGGAGGAGATGAAGAACAAAAGCAGAAAATGCAAGTGTTTTGTTTTTCAGAAAGGGAAAAACATTTATCATACTCAATGCAGTACAAATGCATAAATACTTTCCTAGTATTAATTTTCTGTGTAAGCAACCACTGTCATTGCCACAGGGGCATTATGTGAGTGTGCTTACCAGAGGAGGCAACCCACACAGTTCTGAAGGGGAGGGGACCTGGTACTGGATACCAGCTCTTTTACAAAGAGATTATCCACATTAATAAACGTTTTAGCACCCCTCCCAATGGAATTTGAAGAGAATTTTTAATATCAGTAATTTTCCAGACAGAATCCTAGTGGCTTACTATGCCCAGTTTGGGGTAATGAAAATTTAATTTCCTTAAATTCTTCTGTACCCAATTTTCCTTCCTCCATACTGAGAAAAAATGAAAGCTAAATAATACTTATGTAAAAGCATTCTACCACTTCAGCCGTAAGAGTTGCAAAGACCAAACATCAAATAGCAAATGCTATTTAGCAATGGGGAAACCAGTCTAAACAAGTTAACAGAATCTTTCTGCAGTCTCTGACAGAGTGATCAATGGTGAGGATGTGGCATATAAAACTATTTGTTAAAAAATGCAGCTTGCTGGGATTTTGTGTGGGATAGCACGTAAGCTGCAAATATCAAGTGTAACCTCTTGTCTTAGGCTACAGGGCACATGTCCCATTGGGACTTCTGTGTTCAGCTGCCAACCACTCAGACTTTCATATTATACTGCTATCCTGTATCTAAGGCATAGTCTACTTTGGAGTCTCTAACATTCTTCAATTTATTCCAAGTGCACTTAGTAGCTGTACAAAGCCACTGTGACACAAACCAAAGAGAAAAACACAGATTCTGCAGAGCATAAAAACTAATATCTTCTGTCTCGGATTTTCCAAAAACACTGATGATTCCGAATGACTTTGTTTCTGTAAGTGTCTCTGTTTGGACACTCCGAAGCAGTAGTAGCCTGACTCATAAGACTCTTCTGAATATCAGCTGAAGCATTATTTTTCCTCCAAGCTTCACAAGATAAACTTCTGATCTGATTTTACAAAAGTTCTGACTTTTGGTGGCCTGTGAAACTTCTGATGTCAAGGGCTTTAAGACTATGGGGTTTTTTGGCATTTGGGTTTTTTGGGTTGGTTTTTTTTTCATTTTGGAAACTGAGGTGAGGAGTGTTTATGGTGTGAAATACATCACCAGGACTACTGGAGGATCTTTACCAATGTTATCTTAGTAAGATACTGCTGCTAGAGTCTCTTGTTCTGGAGCCCAGCTGGTTTATAGGTCTGTCCACTGTGTGAGGAAGCATGAAACCACTGGCCCTGGTGGCTTGGGATCTCCAGCAGCACACTACAACTGTATCTACTCTAGTGAATTAAACAGTGCCAGGAATTGTTCCTGGGCATTGAAACTTGGTTGTCCATAAAATAGCAGAAAAATCCTGGAAACATTTTTTCCAGAGAGAGCTGCTATTTTCCCAAACAATTCTAGTGTATGGTCTGGAAGCTAGCATGCCCTACATAACATTCCCAACAGGTAAACTGGAAGTAGCTATGCTGCGATGGAGAGTAAGAGATCTTTACAATATGGATATGAGATCTTCCATGCTAGTTGGCTTTAATGCCAGAGAATGGCCCCAAGAACACTTAGTATACCAGAACAGACTTAGCCAGGAAAACTGCTGTTCCTCCTCTGCTGGAATCCTATCCATGGTTCAATTACAATTCTTCAAACCTGGGATGTTTTTGCAAAAGATTTCAGCTTCAGTAAATCAGTATTTTCTAATCGAACTATTTAATCAGAAGACTTCCAAACCACTTTAGCCATTTTTATTTTCTTACCACAATCCAGGAAGAGCCTTGAATCATTTAACCCCAAGAACTCACATGCAGATGTGGCCATAGAAAGCAGATAGTGAAAGTCAGAGGTAGAATGAGTATTTTTTGTCTGAATCCAGTTAATATTCAGGCACTTAATCTTGTTATAAACATTTTCCTAGTAAAAATCTCTACCTTCTCCCCGTAATAGTGGGACGTGAGCAAACTACTTCCAGGCATAAATAAATAAAAATAGGTGGAACTTCTTAGATACTGTTTTGTTAAAGTATTTTTTGTTAAAGTATTTCTAGGGTTCTTGTTGCTCTACTTTGACTCCCTTTAGTATGTCACCTTCCTTCTAATATTGTTATGATAAAGCCTGAGCACAACAGCCAGAAAACTATTCAGATAATACAGTTCATATTATCTATACAAGTTCTGACTCAATTGGAAAGTCCTCTGATTAGCACAGTTAGGGATAATATCTTATGCCATTGCAACTGTAACTTCGGATCAACTGATTAGTCAAGCTCTTTTCTGTATTTTTTCCAGAACACAGTCCCTCCTTTTACAGGATGTTCTTTATGCCTAATTAAACTTTCTGTTCAACTGTGTAAACAAGCCTGGTGTTTAAATGAACTGACTTTCAACAACTGAAGGTCTCTACTTTTCACAGCACCACTAATTTTTGTTCTATAAGCTAATATCACTCGAATCAACTCATTAGAGTCTTACCTGAAGTAGGATGGTATCTGCTAGAGACATTTTTATAGAAATGGTTACCAGCCTTATTAGTGGCACTGTCTATAGCATATGCACAGGATATTACAGTATGCAGCCCAATAACCAATATTCAACTGTTTTCATCTCGAAAGGAAACAGCAAATTATAGGTTTCCTTTGTGGCAACACGGCCTCACTCAGTTCAGTCTGCATTTGTGCTTGAAAGGAAACTATACTGAATTAACACATAGGTTTCACACGTTTTGAGAAGAGAGCTCTTCAAATGGCTTCTGAAGGCATACAGGAGATTACTCATGTGCTAATAGAGCAGATACTATTATTTTTAATCAGGATGGAGGATTCTGAAGCTGAATACAACTGAAGAGAACAAAAATCATGTGGACTCCCACTGCAAATCTCCTAGAAGCATTATTAAGTCCTTCAGTTTTCTCTCAGTGAAATCTAACTTTGGGAGCAAACTAAGTCATTTTGGGTAGAATAGGGCTATTTGCAAGAAGCAAAAGGCTAAAAGCAAAATTTTCAACCACAGCTATGAAGAGTAAATCCTTCCTTCAGGCAGGAAAGTTTATACAGTTGCTTCCATCATCTATTTGCCAGCTCAGATGCAATCTCTTCTAAAGTTTAACTTCATTCTGGTCTCTAACTGTTGCTTCAATAGAAGCATTCTCCAAATGTCCTGATTTTACTACATCTATACCCCCATCCACCTCTTTCTAGATTTATGACATCTACAGATGAATTTTCCTTTTTGTCGTACCACTGGTATAGAGTGGGCCACAGAAACACTCTGAAGCTTGTCTGTTCAATAACAATTAACCACTTGCTTCTGGTAACCTGGATTTCCTGGCACAAAACACCCTGTCAGCACTGAATAAAGTATTATTGACTGCCATCATCAAACAAGGACTCCACTGGCATCCTGCAATTATTAAATTTTCCACTGCTATAAAATCTTTAGCACCCCAAGTACTGCCACTGAGGCTCCAAAACTGCCTGTCCAAAATGCAATTTTTGTCTTCCTTGCTTTGTTTTTTGGCATTAACCCAGTGAGTCCTGAAGCTCTTTTTCTGCTTTTCAGTAGTTCTGCAGAGTAATAACATTTCTAATCATACTTTTATATTAGCAAAAACTACATGATGAAAACAATAAAAAAGAGCAGAAGGCTATTTTTGCTTATATAGCTTCTTCTCTCTATTTTTTCTGGAGAGGGACAGAACAATCTTGACATGCAAAAGGAGAATATGGAGACAGAATGATAAAGGTCCAGCATAGCTTTACTGGAATGGGGCATAATCAAAAATGTAAAGGGAATTTTTGGAAAGTGCTGAACAGAGGGTAGGGGCTGTAAGAAAGTAGATGGTCTCTGAGTTCTTTTGCTTAATCTCCATCAGAGAAGCAGAGCTTTCTACATTTCAACATTTAAATAAGCAGATCTCCACTGAAATAATTGGTTCATATTATCATTTTCTTCTCTAACTAGATGACTCTAGCATATTTGGAGTTCTTTGAGTGCTGGTTGAGAAAAAAGGATGTTATACAGAGCTCCCATGTCAAACTTACAGCTTTATAACTTGTCATGACCACAGCATCACTCATAGTCAAAAGCAAAGCATGATTTGTGATTAGAATTTCAGAAGCCATCATTTAATCATCCCTGTTTCCACCCTTCATCATGGTACCTAAAGGCGGGCTGTACAAATGACTTCCTTTGCCAGACCATCTTTGGACAATAATATATCACACAGTTTGAAGTACAACAACTTCATTCTTTCAGGCATTCCTCATCCCATTCATGTGGTTCATTTTAGATGGGTTCGGCTGCATTGAGAGTCTGCACAGCTGGAATGTAAACAAGGAGAGCTTGGCAGGCAAGGCAGAGGAAGGTGAAGAAGCAAGCTCCAAAGATTGTGCTGGGTAATATGGAACAGCCCTGATATGATTTTAATTAGAGCACATGCCACAGGATCATTTACTCACAAAAAATATTCAGGGGCTTGTGGGCTAGAAACCTCTGTTTAGAGGAAACTTTTCTGCCCTAGGCTGCTTCGAGATGTCACCACGTTAGCTAGATTTAAATATGTGTGGTTCATTCCAGATTCAGTGCCCCCAAGTCTTTCTGGCATGATAGTCACTTTCTACTCAACTCCTGTCACGAATCAACCAAGAAGCTGCTGCAGAGCAGGGCTTGGAGGATATTTAGGGAGAACAGATTAAATAAAGCGGAATCAGAGCAGCTTGGTTTCAATCGCAATTTCTTTTGCTAGCTCTTGATGCTACAGCTTGCTGCCTATTTCTGACCTTCTAAAAGCAAGTTCCTACCATAAATGAGGTTAACCCTGCTTAATTCAAAAGCGTATTGAGCTGAGGAGCTGAGACATTAAATAACCCTTCATAAGGGATATGGAAGGACTTCAAGTTTCCTACCTCTCTGCATAAATTATTATTATTTGTGTTGCGCATAGAAGCCTCAGTCAAGAGTTGTCCCATTACTTCTGGCATATCAAAAACATGTAACAACAGGCCGTTTTTTCTCTGAAGACCTTACTGAGATGGGGAAAGTGAGTAGCAGGCTTCTTTTACAGATAAATTAACTCAGGATCAAGTGACTTGACTAAGATCACACAAGAATCCCATGGCAGTTCCGAGAACTTAGACCACCTTCCCCCTTCTCCAGCACCATAATCATGAAATCATTTCACTTCTCTAAGACAGCAGCAACTTAAATGTGCTTAGTGAGAGGGACCGGTGTAAAGGGAGCCATCTCATTATGCTGCCAGGGTTTAGAAAACGATGAGTATGAAAATAGCAGGCCAGGGAAATGTTTTATCTCTCAAACTTGTAACTAACTCAATACTTCTGAAAAACTTCCGAGTGAGTTTTTCTTATCCATATCCCATGAATGAAGGTCTAGATTACTGGGAGGTGAAGCGCTTCTGGTGGAACAGGTCTTTACAAACAGAGACCCTAGACAGAGGAACAACTAACAGTGAGTACAGAAGACCTGCGGAGTAGATGTCATCTTCCATATAAGCTGATCAAAAGATTCTTTGGAAGGCAGGATAGTATACAGTCTTTAAAACAATTATTTCAACAAGGTCTTATAATTATTAGGGATGTGACTGCTGCAAAGCACACTCAGAGACCTTTAAAAACGGAACACATTGATGATATATGTCTGTGTCCTTGGGTCCCTCATATATCCCATGCAAAGAAAAAACAGCTCTTTGGAGTTCACTGAGGCCATGTTCTGGTGAAACTCACGAGAGCAGGACACATACCTGCTATGGCTCTATGCATAACAGACAGTAGCATTTGAAAATAATAACAGTGAAGTAAAAAATACAGCCATCAAATATTCTGTTGTTAAAAGAAACACATCTGTGATGAAATGTATTCTCTAGCTCTGCTCTAAGTGTTACAGCATTGCTCTTTCAAAAAAACAGAACTGGAAGAAATGAAAAAGTGACACATGCTGCTTGCCTCACTGAATGTTATTTTAATACTAATGTGGAAATTTTGCTTTGTGCACAAACACTTTTCTTTAGGGTAGATAAAAAAAAGCCCTCGAAGAATTCTGTATCTATTTCACTGGTGATGACAAGTATGTTAATTGCTTGCAGATAACATCTGCTCTAGTGAAATCAAGATGCAGGCTGTCCCTGGACTGCTAGCGCTACACTTTGCGCTTTGTCTAGGAGGTCTACTGCTCTTTGCTGAAGTTTGAAGGGAGCTCAAGTGCCTTTGAATTTTTTGAGAATCTTCCAGTAACTGAAACCGAATCTTCCAGGAGTCCTGGGTCATCGCAATGTCTCTCTTTGAGCACAGGACTTACCTTTGAAGCTCAGAGACTTTCACTGACCATGACGCCGAAGTGTGCTCTGGTTGAAACAAGTTCATGGTGATCTGCCAACAGCCCTGCATGAGAGAGCCTCTGATTTCTTTCTGTTTACAGTAGAAGGTGAAGGGCCTCTCCTGCTAGAAAAGCGTGAGCCTGGTAAATATAATGTCAGATCTAAGGAGCCCTTATCCTCTACAGACCACATTGACAATTTTACAGTGTGCGTACGCAGACCCTGCCATGAAGTTGCTTACCAGATGTGCCTATTGGGTCTGTCAATCACACTGTTGAAGAAGCAGCTCCAGACTGTTACCATTCCCTACTTCCCACCGTGCATTTGCATGTGTGTTCTTTAGTAAACTTGTAGCTCCCCTAAAATACTTGAATCTAATTAGCTCTGTAACATGAGGAAAAATTCCTGGCAATCTGTTATTGCAATAGCATTTATGAGGGAGCAAGGGACAAACAACTCCCACTCATCTTTAAGAGCAGACCATTATTAAAATCTTAAAGACACAATGAATAGCAAGTAGAGGTCAATATGCAATTGCACACTTAATAGAGCTTGTTCTGTGCCAGTCGGTTTCCCACCAGGAATAAAGTTCAGCCATATACTGAGAGATGTTGCCAAGAGTTGTGCTGCCTAGAAAAAAAAAAAAAAGGGATTTCTTGGTTTTATTGAATTGATTCCCAAGCTTTTCTCCTGTGTAGGGATAATCAACTGCACAAATATAGGATAGAAAAAAGCAACAAAGCAGCTGAATTGCAGAACAGGAGCTTATAGTGGACTGTATATATGATCTATCTAGAGAGAGAAATCTATATCAGATCTATCATAGATCATTAAGTGAACATAAATTAATGATGTTTCTCTATTGTGGCAAAGGGAAATTCTGTTACTAGGCTGTGTAAAGAAAGGTAATGCTTATAAACCATAGACTGTGGTTCTTCTGCTTTGTACGCTGCTGGGAAGGCTGCAGTGGAAGTAAACGCATTCAGTTCATGGAGCCTAATTAAAGAACGTTGTGGATTGACTAGCGAGAGCCCTGAGAACAGCAGCAAGAATGATCAGAGGTTTTTAAACACAGAGAAATACTGAAGAAATTGTAGTTATGTACTCCAAAGGAAAAACAACTAGCGGAAACATGATGATGATTCAAATACATGTGGAACAGCTATGAAGAGAGAGAGGTAATATACTGTTCTTCATGTCCGGTAAGGATAAAGCAAGAGGCTGCAAGCTAAACTCACAGCAAGGGGGATTTTAGCCTGAAACCAAAGAAAACTTTCTAACAGGAACAACTGTGAAGCCCTGGAACAAATTGACGTGAAGGACTGTGAAATCTTTATCACTGGCTGCTTTTAAGAAGAGGCTGAACATGTTCTTTCTGGTGATGCAACTGCTCCTGTAACAGGTTAAAGAGATGGTTTAAAAGGGTTTTCAAAGGTATTAGCAAGCTTTTTTAGTAAAACTTGACAGAACAAGAGCCATCCAAGGTAAATGGTCTTTCTTTTTTATAAGGTGTTCCTGAAAATTCTAAACAGCGCCAGTCTCAAGATAAGCTGAGAGGCAGGGTCCCCCCTCATTAAATTGCTGTAGAAATGGCAACGTCATTTCTCTTTTTGACCTTGTGTCAGCCAAAGTTTTGAGGTGGTTCTGGCTACACCTTTTCCTCAAAACAAGCACACCAAGGGGATTTTTAAACCCTGCAGCTAGATTTTATTTGACTACATACTGAAAAAAAGTCATTTTTTGAACAGCAAAGATTTCAATCCGCTGGGAATGACAAAAATAAAAGCTAAATAAATCTCTCCCTGTCTCCTTGCCTACTGTGCCATTGCGGGGGGGTGGGGATCCTTTCCCCCAGTATTCTCTCAGCTCAGGAATGTTTAGCGGCTTCCTGGGATGCAATAAATTACACACATTCCCTCTGCGTCCCTAGATAAAGTCAGTCTCCTTCCCCCACTGCAGAGGCAAGGCTGCCCGTCTGCCTGCTGCTCCTCTGAGGACCAGCACAGCGCCTACTCATGCTGCTGGCCCCCAGCCACCCCTGCGCTCCTCACCCTGCCCCTGCACACCCCGCCTTCTCCCCTGGCATGGCTCAGGTCAGTTTGTCCCCAGGGAGGGCTGTCCCCCTACCTGCCAGGGCTCCCATCTGAACCCCAACAGTGACCACCAGGACCAGGGAACATGCAGCTTTCCTCCCAGCTCTCAAGTGGAGCCCTCTGAAGGAGCACAGCACTGTGCATACGGCAAATGAATGAAACAGCTCCCATCCATCACAGCAAGATAAGCCTCCTGGCATCACATCCACTCTCAACAAAAAAAAGGCTTTCTGCTATGTTTTACCCCTTGTTTTGTTTTCACACCATTTTTCTTTTGGGTTTTCGCTAAAGGGAAGCTGGAAAGTTTCCCTGCATTGCTCTGCTTTCAGAAGGGACAGAGCTAATGTTTCACAATAATCCCAAATTTGCCAGATATTACAGAGCAGGGATTGTGGAGAGGTGGAACAACAACTGGATCAGCATTTTGGTCCAGCGAGGAGCTTTGCATTAAGTCACGTGGTATGACAATATTCCCTTATCTGCAGAAATCCTCCACTTCTGCTCTGTAAGCTCTGTTTAAAAGCCTTCTCACAAACAACTGAAGACCTCAGGACTCAACAGTCTAGGGAAGCTCAGCTACAGTTGGAAATCAAAAAGAAAAACAAACCAAAACAAATTAAAGGTCATATTAAAATAAAATGAAGGTCAGTAGATTAATCAGAGAGAGATTTCAGAGCTGGTTAACCAGATAGTCAACAAGGTTTGTCAGCACAGATCACTGAATTCAAGAAAACTGTGAGGTTTTTTTCATAAAAGGGCAATGTCAATCATTTCTCGCCCTAGAATGCAGCTCTGGAATTTTTTAGCTGGTTTTGGTGTAATAGCTTAATAACATGAAAATTTCCAGTTTTTACAGAGAGGAATGAAGGATTTCATTTTATTTCACTCATCATAATGCAGTAGATTTTCATTTTATTTCATCTATTTAATGCAGTTTCCTAAAATGAATGCCTAAAATTAGGCTTTTCAGTTTACAAAAAAGAATCTACGTGATTTTACAGAACTGCTTGGCACCCAGCAATACCTACTGAGGGCATTCGGCATCTGTTGGATACAGAACATTGACTTGCCTAAACTTCTGGCCAATTAGAGCCTAAATTAAGGCACCTCCTTCCAAAAATCTTGTAACAGCTGTTATAGGTTCCTTGTTTACCAAAAAAGTCTTTCTACTTCACTCCATCTGGGTTTTTTTTCCTCAATTCCATATGAATATAACTAGCTGAAATCAGATGTTGAAACTACTTCCTCCAATACTGAGTTTCAATTTCTGCAGTTTCAACCAACTGTTTATTCTTCAGGTTATAAAAATAAATGTATTCTTGTTAAAGCTTTTAGTTCCCTGACTCCCTTTCTGACTCCACAACTTTTAAAAACAGGAAAGGTTCGGTAACCTGATAGATTTACCTCCATACAGAAAGGCTACTGTTATTTACTCCCCAGCACTAGAAAATTTGGAATGTAGAAAAACATTTATACTTTTGTGTCTAACCATACAGTCATCCTAATGTTGAGTTTGGGTTGTTTGGTTTTTTTTGTATTGAATGTTTACATTATATTGAAACAGAGAAACATGATGATATAATTGACATCTGTGTTATTTTAAACTGATACTCACACACATATGCCTTGATGCCAATGTAGCCATTACTAATGTCAAAAGCAAGAGACAATAATAACTGTCATGTTGCAAACAAGCCATAAAAAGGCAATATACTTAGTAGTCATACTGAAAAAGAACATGCTGTTTTCCATTGAAACACTGTAAATCCCCAAATCATCCCGTCACTTTCAATTATGTCCTTCCAGTCACTTCTTTATGACAATCTTATGATTGGCAGAACTGCCTTCTTTTTTAGTCTCTTTGGTATGGGGGTGTGGTGGGTGTTGTTGGGTTGGGTTTTTTTNTGTTAGCAACCTGCTACACCACATAGATGCGCACAAATCTATGGAGCCAGGTGGGATCCTCCCAAGGGTACTGAGGGAGCTGGTGGAAGTGCTCACCGAGCCACTTCCCATCATGTATCAGCAGTCCTGGCTANTGTTGGGTTGGGTTTTTTTCCTTGTCTCCTTATCCCTACCTAGATACTGTAGAGATCTGTCACATATACAGCTTATTGACTAACATGACTCTAGTCTCTTAATGTGGAAATAACAAAGTTTCAGCAGCACCCTTTTGTTAATTATTCTGCTCTAAGATACTTGTTATTACAGACTAAAATAGATGCAGTAGCATTCATAGCTGGGGAATCCTCAGTTGAGAGAAGATCCATAGTGCACTCTACCATGAGATTAATTGGTCTAATTACTCAGCAGACAGACTTAATTTCTGAGGCTGCCTTGCTTTAACACTTTACGCAGAGAAATAACCTTTGAAGGATTTCTCTGCCATCTTTTTGCCAATGTTATCTGTTCACACCTACTGGAACTCAAAACTAAAGAGCTGGGGGCAAATTACACTTGTTAATACAGCCAGGAAGTTAATGCCAAAACCAGAAAGGAAGGATAGAAGGGAGAGAAGAAGGGAAATAAGAAACAAACATTCCTTTGGGTAAAACTCCTGCAGACTTAAGTTCATAACCTGACCTTTGTGGTATCTGCTTAGAAGGCTGAAAGTAAAGCATTCCTAGCAGAATTGCCTAGAAGGTCACTTACGTGTTTCTTAGGTGTAGAGCCATAAATCTAAAAGTAATAGTGAAATAAAAAAAAAAAAAATAGCAAAGTGACAGAGCCTTCCCAGAGATTCTAGTGTGTGCCAACCTTTGTGATAGAGGGTGAAAGCACTTACGTTTTAAAGCCATGGGATTTAAGAAGGCTCAAGTCTACAGCCGGAAGAGCCATTTGAAAGGTGGTGAATGCACTGGAATTGTATTTCGTCTTTTTTGATTGCCTAACAATATGCCTCTTATTTAAGGAGAACTGCATATTTTCATTGTCAGTTGTTCACTTATAGACTGCTTTACAGATTGTGAAGAAACAATTTGGCAATCATTTTCTCCAAGCCACACAAAGAAAAGAAAAATGCACAGTTCCCAGCCTATTTATGCTTTCAACCATTCCCTCTTGCCGGAAAGAACATCCCTAGCCACTTGCTTCAGAAGGAAATTCCACGTACCCAGCCCCCTGAGCTGGAAGACAAGGATAAGGAGCAGAATAAAGCCCCCATAATCCAAGGGAAAATTGTTAGCAACCTGCTACACCACATAGATGCGCACAAATCTATGGAGCCAGGGGGGATCCTCCCAAGGGTACTGAGGGAGCTGGTGGAAGTGCTCCCCGAGCCACTTCCCATCATGTATCAGCAGTCCTGGCTAACTGGAGAGGTCCCAGTTGACTGGAAGTTAGCAAATGTAATGCCCATCCACAAGAAGGGCTGGAAAGAGGATCCGGGGAACTACAGGCTTGTCAGTCTGACCTTGGTGCCAGGGAAGGTTATGGAGCAGATCACCTTGAGTGCCATCATGTGGCACATACAGGACAACCAGGCGATCAGGCCCAGTCAGCATGGGTTTATGAAAGGCAGGTCCTGTTTGATTAACCTGATCTCCTTCTATGACAAGGTAACCCGCTTAGTGGATGAGGGAAAGGCTGTGGATGTTGTCCACCTAGACTTTAGTAAAGCCTTTGACATCGTTTCCCACAGCATTCTCCTGGAGAAACTGNCCTGTACTCAGCACTGGTGAGGCAGCACCTTGAATGCCATGTTCAGTTTCGGGTGCCTCACTACAAGGAAGACATTGAGGTGCTGAAGCATGTCCAGAGAAGGGCAACAAAGCTGGTGAAGGGTCTAGAGCACAAGTTTTATGAGGAGCAGCTGAGGGAACTGCGGTTGTTTAACCTGGAGAAAAGGAGACTCAGGGGAGACCTTATCACTCTCTACAACTACTTGAAAGGAGGTTGTAGCAAGGTGGGGGTTGGTCTCTTTTCCCAAGCAACAAGTGATAGGACGAGAAGAAATGGCCTCAAGTTGCACCAGGGGAGGTTTAGATTGGATATTAGGAAAAATTTCTTCACCGCAAGGGTTGTCAAGCACTGGAACAGTCTGCCCAGGGAAGTGGTTGAGTCACCATCCCTGGAGGTATTTAAAAGACGCATAGATGTGGTGCTTAGAGACATGGTTCAGTGGTGGACTTGGCAGTGTTAGGTTAATGGTTGGGCTTGATGATCTTAAAGGTCTTTTACAACCTAAAGATTTTATGATTCTATGATTCTATGAAATAGGCAAGATTTATTTTAGGTGGCACAAAAAGTTAGAACAGAACATTACAGGAAATCAAAGGTACCGTGGAGCAAAGGAAGAGAAATTGGGGCTACTGGAAAAGGTGGAAGAGCAAAAAAGGACACACAGAAAAACAGGGAAACTTTTGTCCTATAGTTGCTGTCAGGAAGACGAAAGCTGTCCCACTAACCATACCTCAGCTGTTTTACAGTTGGTATTCCAGTCTCCTCCATGAGAAGATCTTGAGGACATGGAAGAAGATTTGATGTTTCTTTGAGCAGAGATGCAGAATCCATCCCCTGTTAAAAGTAACGATCATCAGGAAAGGGAAAACATAAATGGAAATGCTCGTGACCTGCCTGAAAAAGTAGCCCACTCAGGACAGTTTTGGAGAGTAAATAGAGAGCTAAAAAGAACAGCAAAGGGAACTGATTCAACAAAAACCCAGGATCTTGGAACTCTGAAAATCAAAGAACAAAACAAGAATGGTCAAAGTTAAAATTGCTAATGAAGTTCCTCTGAAATTGTTGGGGCTTGCTTTAAGTAACACTTGAATTTATGACCACAAAAAATATTTTTCCACAAAAAAGTGTCACAATGGAAATTGCTGGTGAAAAATGGGAGGCAACATCTGGTCACAAGCTGGTTGCAGTTTATAACAGAATTAAACAATCTAAGATTAGATAAAGAACTGTATGTTCTGCAGTGAACTACTTATCAAATAGATGAATGCTTGACACATATATATACACACACACACACACACACACACTTGGGCTCAACACCATATTACAACTGTTCTAATGAAAGTTTTCAGCTTCCAGTAGGCATATGTCTGCAAAGGAGCTCCAGGAAAGTCCCATATACAGTCATAAAGGTATCATCTCTTACATGACAATTACCAAGCTCCATCTAGTTTACTTGAAATTGCTTCTTTGTTTCAACCCCACCATTTTTATGAGACAGTTCCTCCAAAACTGCGATTGTCATACTTAGAAATATACTTTAGGTCTTAGCTTAACATCTTTCTTGATCATTTGATATCCTGTTTGTCCTTGGACTTACACTTTGACAATAAGCCTGGGCCTAAATCTTTGCTTGCTTCTTAAAACATACCTAAAAGCTTTCATTAATGTTAAGAACTGAGTGAAGCAGAGTTTTTCTGGGGCCGATCCATTAATACTGTATTTAAGAAAGGCCTGAAGAGCTTTCTAGGCACAAGGCGGTACTTCATTTTGTGAGTCTGAGCCCTGATTAATATTTAATCTATGGGGAAATGCTGGTGTGACATTACACACAGAGAAAGCTTAGATGCTATTGCCCTGTCCAGGATACTGGCTTATGGAAAGGGAGTTTTGGACAGTATATCTTGCTACCTATGCAAATGCAAACAATTGTGTGACAGTGATAATTGGACTTCTTTATTCTACTTGTATTGATGAGCCCAACACGGTGGGTTCCCAGGATAAAAAGCACGGATATTACATGAAGGTCTCTCCACGGCTGCCTGGAGCATCTGGGGATGGCTCCCAGCTGAGCATCAGCTGAGCAACTGGTCAAATTTGTCTCATCATCCGTAACACAACGCCCGAAGTATTTCACAGCTGGTTAGAAGAATCATTCTTTTTTTTTTTTTTTTTTTTCTTTTTTGACTTGCAAGCTATAATCTTCTGGTAAAATTTTCCAAGGGATTTAAAAAAATCATAGTTTTTTGTCCTGCAACTAAGATGTTGTCTGGGTACCAGGCAATACAGAATTTCTTCCACCACCTTCAAAACGTACATGCAATGCTCAGAGTTAATAAATGTAGCTAAGCAGACTTGCATGTCTTTATTTCAGAACTACTGCAATTTGCCTCGCAGCATGTTTTCAAATGTGCTCACACTGTCTATTTTATAAAAACCATCACCTTCGCTAAAATCAATATGATAAATCTGTATCTGGACATCAGATACTTCTGCTAAATGCAGAGGAGGGATTTTAAATGTTTTGAGTTTCCCCTGACTCTTCTACCCTTTTAATCTATGGATGCAGTGGGTGAAGATCTGTGCGTAAGCAGCCTCATGATCATTCTCTTTTATGTATGCAAGTTTGATTGTTCAGTATCAGAGATGAAACAAGAAACCTTCATATGAGCTGGAAAAAAACCTCAAATCTCCCGCCTCCCACACTTGAGCTTTAGGCACAGCACTATTTCCCTCTTCATGTACATGAAAGTGAGTTCCTGATTTTGTAGACTTTAATTCCAAAAGTTACATGGTTTCCAAAACCCCTTAGATTCACTGTTTCATATTCAGTACAGGGAAAACAAAGGAAATCAGGAGCACGTCATGGCTGCTGTTCAGCACACTTCTTTCTGGATGATGCTGTACTACCAGGGATTCAGCCAGAAAAGGTATGCAAAAAGGTTGTGTAGACATGCTAACATGCACAAATCTGTACTGCCAGGGTCTGTAGCTGATCACANATAGTAACTCAAAGTTCCCATATAGCTTTCATCAGGAACCACTCCAATTCCCTATTCCTGCTTCCGATGCAACTAGCACCGACTGGAGCATGCTCTGGAAAGCCACTGCCAGAACAGCTTATGTTACAGGTTCCAGAGCTGCTAGTGAAAGGCAAGCTTGAGAACTGCAATGCAAAGTCTGTAGCACTGCCCAATTTAAGGCACTTAAGACACTGTGCAACATAGCTGTACTTCATTAGGCTTGCATACCAGGATAGCAGAGTGCAATAAGCTGGTAAACTCGCCAATTTCTTGACCTTTAGCATGCTAAAACCTCTTCTTTGCCTTTTTGATTGTTCTTATTTTAAAAAAAGCTACTTCAGCACAATACAAACAATGTAAAGAAACATACATCACAACAGCAAACATCAAACACTTGCCACAAATAATGAATGGAAAACAACTAGGATTGACCCTTGTAGGAAGAAAGTTGTTCATACAAACTTATCAGTGAATAGAAATAATAAAGTCATTCTTAAAAATGAACTGAAGTTCAAGAACATCTTGTGAAGAGGAAGAAAAAATGACTTAGTTCTTTAGATACTTGATTCACAGCAAGTAATTTAACCACATGTACTTCAAAGACAGTGGAACTGCTATTTATACAGTGTGGAATCTATCACCAAAACCTCATTCAACTTAAGTGCTGNCCAAAACCCCTTAGATTCACTGTTTCATATTCAGTACAGGGAAAACAAAGGAAATCAGGAGCACGTCATGGCTGCTGTTCAGCACACTTCTTTCTGGATGATGCTGTACTACCAGGGATTCAGCCAGAAAAGGTATGCAAAAAGGTTGTGTAGACATGCTAACATGCACAAATCTGTACTGCCAGGGTCTGTAGCTGATCACATACACCAACTCTAACACAATATTAACTTTGGAGAAAAATTAAACCAGAAGGCTAGAGAAAGGGCTGGGCAGAAGGTCTCCCGGTGACCATTCAGGAAAAGGAAAGGGAATTCCCCAGACAGCCATCCTTCCTGGACATCCTCTTCCACACACCATGGCAGCATGTGATCCTCCCCCCCTCNAATGAATGGAAAACAACTAGGATTGACCCTTGTAGGAAGAAAGTTGTTCATACAAACTTATCAGTGAATAGAAATAATAAAGTCATTCTTAAAAATGAACTGAAGTTCAAGAACATCTTGTGAAGAGGAAGAAAAAATGACTTAGTTCTTTAGATACTTGATTCACAGCAAGTAATTTAACCACATGTACTTCAAAGACAGTGGAACTGCTATTTATACAGTGTGGAATCTATCACCAAAACCTCATTCAACTTAAGTGCTGTAACGCATAAACAGTTTTTTAAGGAACACAAATGAACTTACCATGCTCTTAAAGTGTTACTGTGAGTGGCTTGGGGTAATAGAGATCTGTGATGTAATCTTTGAAAAAAACACTACTGACGTTCTGAAATGCCTGAATTTTGTACTTGTGCTCAGTTTACAAAGTGTCCAAGAACACCGAAACTGAATTTCCTCTCAACAGTGCCTACATTACCAAAAATAGGAAACTACAATTCTTTGCTAACATTGAACCATACACAAGACAACAGGTCAACTTGTCAGGTTATTCCCTAACCGTACCATTTCTTGAACTGTCCACGTCATATGACATGGTGGAAAAGGCAAAGCATTTGACTGAATAACTGGCGGCAACACTGCTCGCATAATTAGTGGAGTGTCCGTAATGATGACTTAGGGTTCCCAGCACAGAAAAAAAAAAAGCCAAGAGGAGTTTGAAAAGATGTTATAACAACCACATTACTATAGAAATAGTAATGATGGAAACATTGCAGTGGGATTCAGCACTGAAGTACACATACATGTAAAGCACATGCTTTGAAAAATGGCTTCATAGCATTGCCAAGTAATACCTGTGTCATCCTTTAGGTATAACTTCATCTACATAAAAAATTACTTGATATACGAAATCCCCAGAGGAATAAATGCTTTGCAGGATGGAGTACACTGAAAATGGGGGACAGTTGTAACTGATGGACACTGCATTGTTAAAGGAACAACAACAAGACCTCTGCCCTGAGTGTTTTCAGTAGGTAGTACCCGTGCTAGGCTACTAGCACATTCGAGGAGAGGACAGAGATAAGATAGGAGGGGAGGACTTCTCCTCCTTCTTACTGTGTTCACTGAAACATAAAAAGAAAAAAAAAAAAAAAGGCGTTTTATGGAGTTGTGTCAGAAAGCTACACCTCCCCCAGCACCTGGACCCTGGTAAGTGGTGCCCATATGACACATTGCTGTGTTCTCCTCATCCATCTTTAACCTTACTGCAGACACCCACAAACAGAACTGTACTGTTTGTGTAACCTGTATGAGGAAGCTAAGCAGCAGGAGCAAGGGAAGGTTTTAGACAAAAGATACAGTTTGGAACAGAATACAAGATGCAGAATAGCTCTACTGTTATTGTTACAATGAAGTTCCTTATTTAGTGTTACACAAAAGCTACTGACCACTTTCCACATGATTTATTCCAGTATAAGAACATTCTAAACAGCTCCAACATCCACTTATATAAAACAAATCAATCTCTAAAATTACCTCCCTGTTTAGGCTCCAATTTTTAATTTTCTTCCTTAAAAACTATTTCAGGTAGGAGTCTGTTCTGGACCACTAACTCTTTGCACAGCAAAAGCGTAATAACTGTACAGGGTTTTTGTGTAGTCCAGCAGAAACAGAAACAAGTAAAAACTTCAAAGAATATTTCTGGTTTATATTTTAACTAGATATTAAAGTCCACTTCTACCCATTGATGTCATATTATATTGTACCCAGAAGGTCCTACCAACACTCATGAAACGTTAAAAATCTGTTTTGAAAGTAATGAAATATGAAACTACCCAAAACTTTTTGAAAACTCTAAGCCATTCATTCAGGAAGTAAATTTTTAAAGCAAAATTTAAAAATTTGTTTTGCTTGTACCTAATACACAATAGTGTGATCTGGGAAGCTGTAATTAGCACTGTTTGGGAAGGTTTGGATATTCGCTTTATCTGTTGCCTCTTGCTTCTAACTCATCAAGACCCAGATGAGGTAACCTCATGCTGTGCAATTCAAATATTCTTACATGCTGCAGGAGTCCTCAATTTGGTGGAAATAACCACAGCTTGAGAACTGCTGCACTCAGTTTCAGTTTCATAGGGTTTTTCGTTTGTGTTTGCTTGTTCATTTATTTATTTCCCTGAGAACAGTTTTCAGAAGGAAAGCTGAGAGGCCAGCATATTGGTATGGAAAAGGTTAAACTGGATATAAAATGAACGCCTAAGGTTAGATAAACAACAAAGTTATTCTTTCAACATGAACTGCATCACTTCTCATCTCATAGCGATACAGTAGGACTGGAAGAGATGACCTAGGTCATTGTTTTCTCAGGAAACCATAACATATAATCTAATTCATAAAGTCACATTTCATCAGAAATTGATTAGCAGGTTGGCGCCTTTCCACACCATCAGAAAGAACAACGTGAGAAAATAAAGTGTTCATATTTCAATAAAACATGAGCCACATGAGACATGATTTCCTAAAATCAAGCTCAGGAGTAGGAGTGCTGAATAAAAAGATTAACATCCGAAAGAGATAAATGACCATGAAAGCACTTAAGACCTCAAAGAATTGAAAAGCACCAGGACCTGTTATCATCCATGGTTTTGGTGTAGTTATTTATGTGTCTGCACAAGGGATTACCACAGCCCCATTACACAGTTCTACAAGGAGACACCAGTGAATCAATGGCACACAGGAAAACAAACCTAATTTTTAAGTACTGACCCTCCAAATGTTGGTCTCCTGCTGTGTGGAGAGCATTAATATTTATGTTGCCAAACCTAACCTCTGAATGAAATATAGGAAGGGCAATAGCTCAGCTTTTGATTCACAAGTTCATTGTGGAGACTGCTAAATGTAAAAAAAGAATCTGTGGAGTAATGTGGACAGATTAAAAAAAGACATATGATTCAATCCCATAGTCACTGTTAGGGAAAGTTCAGGATTGCAAACAGCTTCTATAAATGCCTATGCCTTCTGTCATTCTGTCCTCCAAACCAAAACCACCATGGTTAAGGGTGAGTTACTCCCATCCACCAAACACTGAAGGGTGCTGAGCTACTGTCATTCCTGGTCCTTACTAGGAGCTGGTAATGAATCATGGCTTGTCTTTTTCACATGCTTATGCAGACCATTGGTGCCAAATTATACGTATATTTGTACAACATGCGGGTTTTAGTATGTTCAGATCCCACTCCAGCTACCTGCAAGGGGGATATCCTTCACAAAAACAACATGGCTTGTTTACAGCCAAGGTTAATAGCAACCCAGTTGCTTGAGAGCCTTTTCGCTTCTTGGCCAGGAGTTGTCCCACAGGACACCGCTTCAGTGCTTTAGTCACTTGGGAAATAAATGTTAAAAATGGAGTGCTTGGTTAAGAGTTGAACTTGTGAAGGACAAGAAACTCATTGCATGGACACCTGAAACTGAATAGGCTCCTCCAGGGCATAAGACACACCTAAGTACAAGTCTGTCCTGAGAGCAAGATAATAGGACCTTGCCAACAAAAGAACTGGTTTGCAGCTGAAATGGCTGTGTGGGTGTCCTGACATCTTGTTGTATGGATGTTACAGAGGGGGTCTCTTGGGTTTGAACTGACTGTGTCAGGACATCATGAGGTCCAGCGGCTCCTTGGAATCAGGCACCAAGAGCCATGGGGGCTCCCCAAACCAGAAGGCAGATGGGCAGGACCCTGGTGGTGAGGCCCCACCTGGCTGTCCCCTGCCAGGGAGCAGAGCAGCTGGGAGGATAGCAGGGACAGCCCCAGTCCGGGGCATGGGGCACCTCCCTGGGGACAGGCTGAGGACGGGCCAGGATGTGGGCTCATGGGTGAGCCTGACTCGGCGGGACCCACGGCTGGGCTGGGCAGGACAGAGCTCCTGGAGACCAGCCCTGCTGTGGCATCACTGGGGCAGGGGCTGACAGCCCTAGAGGCCTGAAATGGTGTCCTGGGCCATGGGCAGGGTGAGAGGACTCCACGGGGGGCTCAGCAGGGTCAGTAAGACCTGTGGGTGCCTCCATAGACCTGATCTACTGGTAGCTATAATCTTTAGTTTTATCTGACTTTATCTCAATTTATTTTATTTTTATTTTTCAAACCAATTATTATTGTAATAAATGATATCTTAATTAAATAAGTTGGTTACCTTTATCTTAATGTTTGTCCAGTCATATGAGTGATTTCAGGGTGCCTCAGAAAATCCAAATATCTGTTTCGCAAAGGACTGGCAGTCCATTGTGGCAATCCACGGTGGCAGTCCACTGCTGCTCTACTTGCGTACTGCCCAGCAACCACTGCATGATCAAGGCTATCAAAGAAGCAGCAGGTTACTCCTCCACTAACTTGGATTTTACAGTCAAAAGGAGAGGTAACAGACTAGACTGCAGTATGTGAATGGAAGGGGCATGTAAGCTAAGGAGTACTGGTGAGTACTCTTCATGAGTCCTGAAGAGTACCGAAGAACACTTGGATCTGGGGAGGGCTGTGCTCTCTCAAAACATTCTCCTAACGTCAAACAGAACCCTGTAGCGACCTTAAAAGAAGTGGGCAAAGACAGAATTTTGGAAAAAGCTATGAAGGAATGAATTATATGAATAAATAAGAATGCAATAGTCCTTGTTCATAAATCTCAAGTCATTCAACAACAACTGACAGTAGCCTTGCCTTCTTTTACAAATAGGTGAAAACCTACACCAAACTGATCTCTTTCAGGGATACCTAATCCCCAGGGGCAATGCTAGAAACCATGCTGTTCTTTGCATGTTACATTGTACTGTTTTTCCCTTAAAGCTTCCCCTTTTCTACAGAGAGCTCTGTAACCTGCAGATGAATGCCATTCAGCACTGAATTTTAAGGAACACAATACCCTTTTGTGATAGTTCAAAGTTCCAAGAATAGGGTGTATGAACATGTAGACAACAGTGATCTATTTCTGAAGGGCAAATCTACACAGAGCCAAATATTAGAGTCTGAAGAGACTTCATAGATTTCCAAGGCCACCCAGAAGCAGAATTAATGAGTGCTTTCAACACACCTTCTTATGCGCATCTACAGCAATGGCTCTTCCATGAATGAATAGAAAATAAATCTCAGGCACACTGTAGAAAGTCCACTTCACATAGAGAAATGAATTTCATGTATATTCTGAGATATATTACTCAAAAAGGAATTATTTTAACTTTAAACAATTTAGACTCCAAAAGTCAAGGTGCTTATTTTGGAGAACAACTGTCACAGTACAAATCCTATTTCATTAATTTGAACAATAATAGACAGCTGTAGACTAGAAAAAAACAAATTATACTTATCTAGCAGCTACTTTTCTTTCCTGGCATGTCCTACCTGACTGAAGGTGTCATAAAATATTGCCAATAATTCATTGGCGATCGCTGTTGTGCAGTATTATTTTTATTTTTATGTTATCTTTGATAGTTTTTCCTGTACTGTAATAGGTGTAGCAACTGACTTGTTAAAGCATGTATTTTTCTTCTGACTTTCACGTGTGTTAACTATTGTGTAACAAAAGTCTTCTTCACACAGCACTGAGCAACTTTCCCTACTAGAGGCCATGACAAGAGGTACAGACTGACAGATTCGTCTCTGCGTCTCCTGATATTATTCATTGTAGAATCCTGGGCCAATGCTCGTCTCCACGGTCTTTTCAGTTTACATTCCTTGTTCTGGAAGATGCCAAGAAACAGCAAGAAAGCATTTATTAAATTAGACAGGGAGACATTACAAAACAGGAAGGGAGCTGGATGGATGAATATTTATCTTCAGAAGGTCCCAGCAAAAAGATTTGTTCGAATTGCTGGAGATTATTCGGTTTGGTAAGCTACAGGCTCCTGCCACACTTGGGTTGGCTAAGGTCCTCTTTTTAAATTGCTTGCACACTTGCGGCCTTTATGGAGCTACAAAGAAGTGTGTTACTTTAAGTGGAACTATACAGGTGCCATGTGGTGAACTTATTGTTTATTTGTCATCTGTGGGAAACAGTTCCAAATCAAACAAATCTCACAGGGAGGGTGACAGGTTTTTTGTTATTTAAGATCTTCCTTTTTTCAAACAGGTAAAATATACAATGTGTATAACTCCAATTTTGACCTCAGCTGAAATGGAATATCTCTTGCATTCTAAACTCAGAATGAAAGATTACTTTCTATGGGCTCTATTCAGTAAGAAGTCCAATTTTTGTGGTTTTGGCAACAGCTTCCTTGTGGGCTTCAATGGTTTAACTTTCACTGAGCTGAAGTCTCAATCAAGAGCCAGAAGTTTCTCCACACCTCTCCCTTGAGAATCAGCCTGGAGGTTCTGGCAGCAGTTCTTTACTAGTATTGAAAAGATGTCATGATCCTGAAGCACATAGTTTTGCTTTATATTTACTCATATCTGCAGTCTACCTTAACTCCATCTTGACATTGGTCAAGTGTTAATGTTAGTGCATATATGCTTAAACAAAAAGCAAGAAATAATCAGCTATTTTCTTTTTTGAAGGTGCATGGGTAGAATCAAATATCAGTAAAATTGAGTGGGGAAAAAAAGTAAATCCATAGATGATGCAATTATCTGCAAACTAGCTTTCTAAATACAGAAAATACAGAGTTAAGGTTAAACTTAAGAATTCCAAATACATTAACATGTGGAAATACAGGGGAGATACAAAAGCAACTGTAAATTTACTTATCTTACAGGCTTCTACTACACTTCTTTTGGTTATATCTCTTCTTCAGACTGAGTATCTGCATACACTGTAATATAAAATACAATTGTGACAAAGGTATTCCAGTGTTTGTGATAACAGATTAAAAAAAAAAAAAGCTTTAAAAGACCTTCACTTTTCCCAGTGTTACTTAATTGCAAGAAAAAAAAAAGAAGTATCTTGGCTCTCTCTTTGTAACTTATATTATTATTATAATAATTCTGCTACCTCATCTCAGCTACTTTATTTTGCATAGGGTATGCAGGCCTTCAACAACAGGCTGTAACAATTGTCTGGAGCCATACACCAAGTAGCAAGGATATATGTAGAACTGATTTCCCCTAATTTTTGTATTTGTGACTTTGCAACCTAAAAAACATTCAGTATATTTTTATGTGAACTGTATAAACACATATATTGTATAGATATTGTTGGCAACATGGATGTAGGGACTGAGTGCACCCTCAGCAAGTTTGCCGATGACACCAAGCTGTGTGGAGCAGTTGACACACTGGAGGGAAGGGATGCCATCCAGAGGGACCTGGACAGGATTGAGAGGTGGGCCCATGCCAACCTCATGAAATTCAATAAGACCACATGCAAGGTCCCACATGTGGGTCGTGGCAATCTCAAGCACAAATATAGGCTGGGTGGAGAATGGATCGAGAGCAGTCCTGAGGAGAAGGACTTGAGGGTGTTGGTAGATGAGAAGCTCAGTATGATGCAGCAATGTGTGCTTGCAGCCCAGAAGGCCAACTGCATCCTGGGCTGCATCAAAAGAAGCGTGGCCAGCAGGTTGAGGGAGGTGATTCTGCCCTTCTACTCTCGTGAGACCCCACCTGGAATACTGTCTGGGTCCCTCAGCATAAGAAGGACATGGANCATTTTAATGCAGATGGAATATTAGGTGAGTTTGCAATTTTAATGTGCTGTGGAAAGGATTAGATATCAGGTATGTGAGTTCACAGTGCCCCTAGCCCAATGACATAATGCTGATTCAAATGCATATTCTTATTGGGTGTGTGGGTAAACAGTTACATAAGGAGTTCCAAAATCTCCTGACTTCCAGTGAAATGAATATAAATTATGTGCCTGGGGACATATAGCATACAGAGTATGTTTGTGCAACTGTAAATGTCCAAATGGCCTTTAAAATGTAGCTGTAAAACCTGAGCCTGATGAGAGATAAATTCTGAGTGAGAAAGCAGTAAGAAAGTATCTCCTAGCCACTAGGCCTAGGTTCTTCCTCTGTTCAGTAGCAATGAGTAGGTAGACTGAAATGTGCCTATTTCTTTGGGTATTTTGAAATACACTACAGCTAGTACAAAAATTACACATTTTCCCAGGTATTCCTAACTTCATCCCCACAAGCAGACAAATCAATTCTGTGTACAAGTCTGAAGGAGAAAGATTCAATGAGATCTAGAAACATTTTTTGATGTTGTAACATCAAGTTCATCCTTTACAATGTTTTCTGTCAAAGAAACAATTCTGGTATCTGAAATAGCACAATATTTTTCCCTGTTTGCACCTAGAAAGTAGCAGTGGTATCTTAAGATGCAGGAGCACAAACAAATTGCCATGGAGGAAGCTCAGACTTAGATCAGTTGCTTGCAAGCATGCACTGTGCGTCATCCCACATTTATCCTAGGGTACAAGAACATGCATAAAGAGTTATTGGCAAGAATAGCTTTTGTGCTGCAAATTCCCATCTAACCTTACTGTATTTGTTGATGTGACAGTGACTTGTGATAGCATGGAAAGATGTGAGTTGGTTAAGAAAGTCTATAAGACCTATTATGTGCCCAGTAACTGATGACATAAATTTACCCAGTTAAGTCCCTTTGGGGATTTTAGGAGCAACACGTTTCTCAATGACCATCCCCAAGCAAAGGCAATTTTTTGTGGCTGCTTCAGACAGAAGAAAGAAGTGTATCCTGGCCTGTATCAGGAATAGTGTGGTGAGCAGGACTCGGAAGGTGATCATCCCCCTGTACTCGGCACTGGTGAGACCCCACCTCGAATACTGTGTTCAGTTTTGGGCCCCTCACTACAAGGAAGACATTGAGGTGCTGGAGCGTGTCCAGAGAAGGGCAACAAAACTGGTGAGGGGTCTCAAGCACAAGTCTTATGAGGAGCGGCTGAGGGAACTGGGACTGTTTAGCCAGGAGAAGAGGAGGCTGAGGGGAGACCTTATCACTCTCTACAACTACCTGAAAGGAGGTTGGAGAGAGATGGGGACTGACCTCTTCTCCCCAGTGACAAGTGATAGGACGAGAGGAAATGGGCTCAACCTAAGCCAGGCGAGGTTTAGGTTGGATATTAGGAAAAATTTTTTCACTGAAAGGGTCATCCAACATTGGAATAGGCTGCCCAGGGAGGGGGGGGATTCACCATCCCTGGAGGTGTTTAAAAAAAGGGTAGACGTGGTACTTGGGGATATGGTTTAGAAGTGATTTTGTTAGGTTAGGTTAATGGTTGGACTTGATGATCTTAAAGGTCCCTTCCAACCTTAACAATACTATGATTCTATGATTCTATCATTATCACTTAAAGGTTAATGGAGAGGTGGAAGGTTTACCCTGGTGAGCTATAGATAGACAGAAGGGGTTACATGTGCATATTGCAATAGGTCTCATTAGAAGCTCAGGAATATGAAAGAAATTTTGGAAAAAGTGCTTACACTCAAGTTAAAGGACATCAAAGAGACAAACAGTATGGAAGTAGAAACTAGGAGGAGAGCTTGCCGTGAGTAGTAGGTGGATTTACGGCAGTACTAACCAAAGTTCTCCTTTCCTTTCCTTTCTTTCCTTTCCTTTCCTTTCCTTTCCTTTCCTTTCCTTTCCTTTCCTTTCCTTTCCTTTCCTTTCCTTTCCTTTCCTTTCCTTCCCTTCCCTTCCCTTCCCTTCCCTTCCCTTCCCTTCCCTTCCCTTCCCTTCCCTTCCCTTCCCTTCTTCCCTTTCCCTTCTCTTTTTGAAGAGAAGGCTGGACTGCATTAGGCTGAGCTGTTTGTGACAGCCTGGGTATTTTCAGTAAGCAGTTCAGTAGTGAGCACAAGTCTCCATCACCTGGCTCAGCTGAACAGGATGGGAGGGAACCTGTTCGCAGGCACACTGGAAGCATAATAGTTTGTCTGAACAAAACCATACACCAAAACTCCCGTCTCAGTGTGGTTGGAAACTTTGTTGTATATCAGGAGAAATCCAGACAAAAGGCCTGTTCCAAGAGAGAGACTACAATGGCAGCCTAATGCACTGTGACAGACAGAGTGAAATATAATCTATAGTAACAATTTGCTGTATTACCGAAATCTTGCCAGGTAGCTGATGGTTCTATTAGAAACGGACAATTTCAAGATACCCGCAAGTAGTATGTCACACAGCATCAGTTAACACCTGCTCATCTTTAGTTTTTATAGGATGATTTCCACAACTTAAATAGTAAAGAAGGTTCTGGTTTTCCTGTTAGCTAATGAAACAGGTGCTGTGTCCATTTAAAAACAAATATTTTATTCTACTAATTGACTCAAGAGCAGCAAAATCCATCCATCCCAAGAATCTTCATTGCTCTTCTTTTGAGTTTTTACAAGAGTTGTAAAAAAGTCATTACTGCTCATAGCATAAAAATATTTTCCCATTAAAACAGTGGCCTGCTTTTAATAAATCCCATAGTTATTGTTGGCTCTGGATTTCCAACGTGTAACCAAATGAATATTTTTTTTGTGTGCAAGTCATGAAACTTAATACACTCTGTAAAACTGTTCAAATCCTTCAACAACTCATTTAGTCTATGCAGATGTCAAGAGAGACGAAGCAGTATTTTAAACTATTATATAGCCATGATTGACCTTTCTTTCATTACTATTATCTCCATAAGTAGGAATGGTTGTATTGGCAACATTTCTACTGGGTTGCTGTGGTAAGGGCAAGAAGATATCAAGAGGATAACCTACTTCAGAACTTTGCCTGCAACTGTGGTACATTTTATCAGATAGATAACAGCAGTATCTAGGAGAACATTTTTTCTTTGTCTTGCAGGTTAGTCAGGTAAGTTGTCGGTAATCTGACAAGTTTCCTTGAGCTAAAATTTGATCCGCTAAAGTCAAAGGAAATGTAGTCATTGCATTGGATACTGCTGCGATTTCACCCCGTGTTTTTAAAGCACAAAAGATATTCCAAAAAGGTCTGTTTCAGTCAATCATTTCTGCACCTGAAGGAAGAATGGATTTGACTGTGCTCTCAGCTTCATTCCACATGGAAGGCTCTTCATTGAACCATGGTAAAGTATTTCATTGATGGTGTTTTCCATGACCAAAATATTTCATATTTACAGTGTGAAACATCTTTCATGTAATTTTATTATGGCTCCCGTTCAGGAAAGCACCCGTATTCTGGAACAACATACAAACCACAGCTATCTTACTGCATGCCCCACCATTTCTGAGTGCTTCAGCAAACGTCTGGTACTCAGCACTTCCCTGGGAACCCACATTGTGGTGGATTTAACCAAAATTAAATGTGTAATTATGTTAAGGGGTTTACCTATGCCTAAGTGACATAAATACACAGAGAATCCCTTCAGCAGTCTCCAGCTTAGGTGTGACAATGATTTGGCACACTGAGATACTATTACCATCATCACCTGTTTGGGCTTTTTAAAATTAACATAGCCATGTCTGTTGTGTTTAATGCTGGACTCAGTACCATCCCACATACAGCCAAAAATTTGACAGCCAGCTCCTCTTGAGATGCATCTCTGGATCCCCACAATTTAGATAGGAGATGACCATCTTTTTCCTTAGAGCTGGGAGCTGCTGTACCCTCAAGGGCACCTGGCTTACAGTACCCTGGGAACACGCAGACTGAGAAGGCAGATATAACTGAGCTTCCACAGCATCTGGGTTGAGGCTTTCATAGGATTATAAGGTATTTAAAAACGGCTATCCTGAGGAAAAGCACCTAAAATTTATACAGGTCTCATTTGAAGTGCCAAGCAGTTATACTGCATCTTCCCTGACAAGTCTGAAAAGACAACAGAACTAAATTAGGCATATAACTTTTAGGTTAGCTACGCTAATGACAACCCCATGTTTCAGAAATTGTAAGGCCTAAGGGGATCATCATGATTATCATGATTATAAAATCTTATTTATAGAATGACAGTGTTAAAGAGACTCAATGGGTAATTCTATGTCAAGCTCATAACCCTTCTTTCAACTGTGGTATGTATTTTAGAAAAGTATTTGAATGCTTTAGATGATACAGAGCATACCAGAAATGGGAGAGAGAGTGTCAGAAAATAAGCCTTGCCAAGAGTTGTTCTCAGTTTAAGGCTGAAAGGTGGGCTGCTTGAAAGGGTGGTTTATAACAGAAACCTACCTGCAACTTTACAGTACCTCTAAGACTGCCTGCAGGGATGTCCATCCATCTAGAATGTGGAATGTGTCCCCCCGAGTTTGGTTGGCTTGAGTACATCTCCTCTGCCTGATGTGGCTGCTCAATGCTTTTGATCACAAAATATTCATGTAGAGAAAGGCTGACCAGTTCCCGGATTCAGAAAGAAAGGTGTAATTATTGATCATATAACTTAAAATGCCATTTTGAAAATCAGTTTTCCATTTTTATATTTCTAAAATCCTTCTTGCCACCTGTGAACATCAGTGAAACCCAGGTGGGTTGCAAGCGCTCAGCACTTCGGGACCAGCTGCGTAATGGCTGGTAGCTCAGGGTGACTTAGGTTTTCTCGGATGGAAAAATTTGGTGACTAAAGGCTCAATCTATGGCCCTTACCAGTTATAAAACTTGCCTGCCCATAGCGTTGATTTTCTGAAAACTTTCCACAAGTGATTTGCTAACAGGGTAGAGCAAACCTAAAGGATGGTTTAAATAAACCCAGCGCAGTACCAGTGCCCAAACCAGCTTCAGTCACTAAGCAGGCTCTGTGAACTTGCCTCGTCGGCAGAGCTGGTGGTGCTCCTGGTAGAGGCAATGCCTGAGGAGCTGCTGCAGCTGCTGTCCTCATCCTTCCTCAGGAAATTCCTCAGCTGGCAGCCATTTCAGAGGGACGCTTTCTCCTCCTTCTTTTGGAAACCAGCTCCAAGGGTTTCTTTTAACCCCAACCACAGCTTCCCTCCGTGTATTAACGAAGCTGTGAGCCATGGAAGCACTCTTCAACCAGCTCTGCTCTGAAGGGCAGGCAGAAGTCATGATGCATAAATGGGGAAAAACATGCCAGGGAAAGCAGCGCGGGGTGTGAGTGCACAGGGGACCGTCTGAGCAGCAGGGAACTGTCACCAGAAATGTCGGCTGTAATCCAACCTGAAGCCAAACTTGTTGATTGCCTTCTCATTCTAAGCAGCCTAAAAAAGCAAATAAGTATCTGATAAAGAAGTCAAAAGGGAAACACTGTGTCTCAAATAATGAGAAATAAGACATTGTGACCTTGCCCTACAAATCCTTCTTTAGTGTTTTTGTATGAACTGGTGATATACACATATTTTTAAAGCAAGCTCTTCAGCAAAAAGAAGCTCCGGAGTGAAACTAAAGCTGTGTTTTATTTACTGCCTCTTCTTTTTGTGAAAAAATGTACTGTACTTCAGGGTACTTGTAACAATTATTTAAGAAAAATAACATTATAAACTCAGGCAGTTTACAGAAGTGGGTTAAAATTAACATGACTGTGTCTGTTTTATGCGAGGACACCTAGAAGTATAAACTTCATCCTCCAAAATTACCAGGAGGAGAGAATTAGAATCCTTAACAAAGTTGCTTTGATCTAACCCCAGATTGTAGTTAATAAGATGCCTGATACATGCCTAATATATCATGTTACACTGGGACAGAGGGAAGGTTGTTTAGTAGCTTTTCACGTGAAAATATATGTTCCTAGATTGGGTTTTTTTAATCTTATATTCATAATATTTTCTGGGCTTACAATGTTTGTTTTAGGAATACCACAACAGCCTCATGAAAGGATTCCCTGCCAAATCACTGCTGTGTATGTACTCACAACCTCATTGTAGATTTTATCTGGGAATATGTATGTGCATTCAGTCACTTGATGCAGAACAGCTAAACAGCAATCAGGAAACTTATTTGCAGTATCAAAGTGAAGTTACGATCTCTTGCCCTAAAAAGGTATATTTGCAGACAGGCACCTGGAGAAGCCTGTCACTGCGTGAGACATCTGTACCTACGCGAAGTCAGTGTCTGCCCCTGCAGTTATCCTGGAATATGATATCAGCAAGATATTTCAGCTGAAGGAAGATATACAGCTCCAACTTTTCTTGTATTTTTGACTGATTTCAGTTTAATTTGTAAAGCCATAGCCCTAAACATTTTGCATTTGTTGCATCATCTGTCAATTTTTCACTTACTATTTAGAAACTTTGCCTATTTTCCATTTTAAAGTGTAGCCATTGCCCATTTCCTTTATTTGTCTCTGATTTTAGAATATGCCATTTTCTACAATGATCTCCTTGCCAAAAATAAAAATTACTTTCTCAGCTGACAAATTTCAGTACCTTTGCAATAAATTTCTCCTTCAGAGCATCATAACTCAAATAACAGAGATGAGTTCTAAACAGCTTTATAAATGGTGTACAACTAGACAAAAATATTTGTCAGCATAATTTCACATCTCTGCCGTCTCTTTTGGACACAGACAGGAGATTTATTTTCCAGCAGCATCTGAAGCAATGGTCTCCACTTTGTATACACGATTACTTGTGTCAAAGCAATTTTGCATGCTTTTCAGCCGTTCTGCTTAAGGGTGGCTGAGATGTATGACATTTTGCAGTTGCATGCTGGGAGAAGTAGTCCCCCACAGGGCATATTTCCCATATTAAAGGGATTACAATCTCCCTATTTTATGCATATCTGGTTTAGACCTGCAGCTCCATGTGAATTGCCAGTGCAGTCGCTCAGTTGGGCAACATTTGGATGTTTCTCTCTTAGGTTTTCCAGCCTGTTTTAATATACAATATCTGTTCTGTTCAGATCTTGGCTGTATTGAACTTTCTTTTCTGGAACTGCAAAATATCATAAGTTTGGCTGCCTAGCACCACTGTCTAATGTAATACTCCCTAACCCGTCTTTAAAAAGCCTGCCAAAGTCAGATTACTGCAAACATGAAGATCAGATACGTCTAATATAACTTTAGAAAAACCATGTGCTGTTTCCGCATCACTATTATTGTTCTGGAAAGAAAAGCAGCAAAAAGGATTTGACATCTACTGTCTGCTCTGGTAGTTGTGGTGGCTACTTAGAAGAAAAAAGTATAGTGCATATGGTAGTCCTGCAGGACATCTACGCTTATTTCAAAGCAAATTCTAATGAGGTTGCAAGTCTCATTTATAACCTTATATTGCTTTCTTCATAAAAACAAACCAAACCAAAAACTTTCCAAATGTATTACCTTCCTGTATTCAAAGTGTCCATACCGGACACAACCAAAGACTTTTCCCCCAGGGTTAAAGGAAATGCCTCCTTTTATTCTGTCAACCTAACATTAAAATGGTCACAGCAGTGGCTCAGGAAAGGTGTATGTTTTCAGATGTACATTTATCTGTTTCTCACTGTAATATTGAATTGTAATGATAAATGTAAAAGCAATTGAAAACATGTTCTGTGCATCCTCAGACAGAATCCTCCTGACTTCAAGAATACGTCTCAGGTTAATTAAATTGAGAGATATAAGTAAGCTTCATCGGATAAGGGAATTCTTTATAAGAGAGGCACAAATATCCCAAATTTCATGGAGCTCTGAAAAAAACACAACACAGTAATATTGTTGTACCTCATTATAATGAGCTCCACAGAGCAGAAAAAGTAACTTTGGAAGTCCATTGTACTACAAATAAACCTTTTTTTCCTGTTATTCATGGATATTACAATAAATCTTCCAGTCTATAAGTGTCACAGCTGTGCAAAATGTCTGCAGCCAGTACAGTAATTATCAAGTGACTAGGAGGGCTCCGGGACTTTATTTCCAGGTTCTTCTTCAGGTATGAGGTCTTTTCATGACAAGATGAGCTTAAGTGAAGCTAATACAGCAGTGCTGAAGCCAGCAGGAGGAATGGCTACCTTGAAATGTTTCAGTTTGGAAATTATGGCTGCAAAATCAGTGGGACAGACCGAGGGCAAAGCGAGTAGACTCTGCCACATTTGTTTGGCACCAGTGAGCTAAAAACCTCACTGAAAAGGAGGATTGTACCTCTGTAGTGTTTGGATTGCCTTCGCTTTCGCACTTTTTATGAGCTCTGAATACCATCCCCCTAAGCAAAGTGGTGATGTCTACAATACTTTGGGAGAAACCTGAGCTTTGCATGTGGCCTTCTTTCTGTCAGAGGGAATGACACTGAAAGTACCACTACCAGTGAGGAGTGTACAAAGATGGCAGACTGGTCCTGGGGTTTATTCTCTAAACGATGTTTGGTCTACAGGCCTTGAAGGGAAAGAGATGCAAACAAGACACCTTCTGGGAATTTCTGCAACACAAGATGCCTTTGCTCTTGAAGTACTGGGTATGCTGTTGGCATGACTGTCTCCATGTTTAGAGCTGACTGTTTCTTAAAAAGTTTAAAACTTATTGTAGCCAGAGTGCCTAAAAATTGCCATAAAATGGACATGCAGTGGTTGAAAAATATGGTGTACTGCTAACAGAATAGCTAGCTCTTCAGCTCCCAGCTGTCTTCTCCCCAGACACTGGCAAGTATCACGCTGACAACACTATAGAATAAAAAAACCTGCATTTTTTGTAGTTTGCATTGCCCCAACCTCCTCTCCCCAAGTTCTTGCCCTTCTTCACAGCCTCCTGCGGGATACACTGTCAGCAGGATCTGTCACAGGCCCCACTGTCCCCTTGTACACAGTTTGAAGGGTCAGTCACATATGCTTATATGTATCTCAGATGGGTTCCCAGCGGGGAAAAGGCAGCCAGTTCTCAGCACTAGGGGAACAGCAGCTGTCTGGCTGGAAACAGGCAGCTACACTGGGTGTACCGAGGAAAGGAGTAAGAGCATCTCCTTCGAGCTAACCTGCACGTCCTGCTTATTCCACAGCCTTGGTGGAGTCCTTTCTTCCAACTACACCCAAAGGGACTGATTAAGCACTGATCATTACGACCCTTGGGATGCATTTGTATAATCGGTGGAAATAGGACTGCAGAATTCTCCATGCCCTAGTACTGGCCCTGTAATCTCTACATAAATACCGCCTCTGCTAGCAAGCTGTCATCAATTAAAACAATATGCTCAAAAATATTTAATGGTCCCCGTGTTAATCTCAGTCAGAACTCAGTTTCTGAACACTTTCTGTCCAAACTAACAGTTACAGATAATAAATTAGTCTTTTAAAAATAAATAAATAAATACTAAAGCTATTTCTGTGATTAGACAAACATTTCAGTGGGTATATGAATCTTCTTAACATGACATTCACAGTATAAGACAGATACGTATTTTTCCACATTAAGGTCTTAAGATAGGATATCCCATCAGTCCACTCCTCAGACAATTAGCATATTAGCTAAATTTGCTGACAGGCATTCTGTGTGAGATTTATACCCCCTTTCAGTCCAAGTGAAATATTTGTCTTTCTACAGTGTTTTCCAAGAACATACAGCATGTTTGAGAGCTTTACTGTCCTATTTTGATAACTAAGTCCAAAACTAAGGTTAAAATGAATTGCCCAACCCAGCTCTCATGAAACGTCAAACTGCAGCTGGCAAAGGAAGATAACAGATCATAAAGGTGGCATTCTCAGGGAGCTAACTGGTGCCATTATGCTTTAGGCTCTCTCCACTGCTACACTGCGTACCCTTACTTGGAGGGGTTTATAACTTGGCTGCAAAAATGTTTTCTGGGCGAAACTTGGCAGACAAAGCCTTAACTTGAGACCAAATATATTTTAAAACAAATTTCTGCAAAAAAAGAGAAAAGTCTGTCTACAGTGAGGTTTTGAGCAATGCATAGTCAAACTGAGTTGATTTGGTAAGATGCAATACACCCAGCACAGCGCCGGTGCCAGCCCTGAGGGCTAGCTCTGCCCATCCTACCACCATTCCCACATAGGAACCAACACAATGTCTGTTTTCAGCTTGGAAAAGACTGGTCTTTCCCACTGGCTCAGCTGAATGAGATCTGGGCATTTGGGAGCAGCCACCATGCCTGCCGGAGGAGACAGGGCTGGAAGACCTTGTCCTCCTTGGAGCAGCAGCAGGTGCAGGGATAAGAGCTCAGGGTCACTGTCTTGACCTCTGCTTACAAAAACCTGTGCCAGAGCAGGGACCTCAGCCCTTCCATGGGAAAGATTTGATGGCTCCTCCTTTAATGGGCTTTTGCAGGTACCCTTCTAGCACTCACACCCTCTGCGTTCACAGAATAAATAGAAAAAGTCACAACAGCAATACCTTCCTCTTCGGTGGTATTTTTCCTGCAGGACTATCAAAGCAAGTCAGATATTTGTTAAGCCTCTTAAGATTTCCAGTACAATAAACCCCGCAAGCTGTTGCCTTAGACCACCACACAGGGAAGTGAAGTAGTTTCTAGTCCCTCAGAGTCTGAGAGAATTAAGTCCCATCCCACTTACCTGCTCTTATGATGACATGTTTCAGGCTCAGTAGACAGCTTTCAATTCTCTTCAGATAGGTAATGATTCTCACTGACATTAAAAGGGGCACAGATCAAGCCCCAAAGACTGTTGCAGAGAGCCTGCACAGCAAAAACCACTAATCTCACCTGAGTATCTGAAAGATGCAAGAAACTCTTCTCTTTGCCTGGCCGGAGTCACACACCACTTGTCTTGCAGCAGGCTATACAGTATGATTGGGCCATCTGTGTGAGGCCATGTGGAAGATGGTGAAGGATTCATTTGTGTCCCCCCACTTGTTTTAAGATGACTGGTTTTTTCAACAAAAATGGTAACTCTATTTGAACTAAAGCTGTTTGTTAATTACAGCTAAATTCAGGAGGGAAAAGCTTTTCTGATTAATAAGAAAGAAATGCAGAAATTTCAAAACAGTTCATTTCAGCGTTTCCAAAATGAAGTGTTTTGTTTTTCTGGGTTAGATTCAAAAAGTACATTAAACAATATTCCATAAAAACAAAACAAAGCAAACCAGCCAGAGAAAGAAATGATGGCATATAGCCCATAGTTTGGGCAGTCTGTTTGAGTATGAGGAGTGTTTTGAACATCCTGTCTTCCTGGAGAGGGCACTCACTCACCTTTGAACAAGAGAGTCATTCTGACTTGCCCTTTCTGTCCCTGTGGAAGTTTATTTGTCTCAGCCCATCCTGGAATTTCCAATATCTGGGTGGCTAGGAGGTACACAGCCTTGGTTTAACATTCCTGCTCTGACTCAGGCTCAAAGAGAAAACATATCCACACTCTCCTTCTTAGCTGTAAAGCGAGCAAAAGAGCAACAATCAGTAAAAATTCTGAATTCAAACCACATAATCATAGAATCATAGGCTGGTTTAGGTTGGAAGGGACCTTCAAGATCATCTAGTTCCAACCCCCTTGCCATGGGCAAGGACACCTTCCACTAGACCAGATTGCTCAAAGCCTCATCCAACCTGGCCTTGAACACTTCCAGGGATGGGGCCTCCACAGCTTCTCTGGACAACCTGTTCCAGTGCCTCACTACCCTCACAGTAAAGAATTTCTTCCTGAGATCTAATGTAAATCTACCCTCTTCTAGTTTGAAGCCATTGCCCCTCCTCCTATCACTACATGCCCTTGTAAAAAGTCTCTCTCCAGCTTTCTTGTAGGCCCCTTTCAGATACTGGAAGGCTGCTAGAAGGTCTCCTTGGAGCCTTCTCTTCTCCAGGCTGAACAACCCCAACTCCCTCTGCCTATTCTCATAGCAGAGGTGCTCTAATCCTTGGATCATCTTTGTGGTCCTCCTTTGGACTTGCTCCAACAGGTCCATGTCCTTCTTATGCTGACGGGCCCAGACCCGGACACAGTATTCCAGGTGGGGTCTCACGAGAGTAGAAGGGCAGAATCACCTCCCTCAACCTGCTGGCCACGCTTCTTTTGATGCAGCCCAGGATGCAGTTGGCCTTCTGGGCTGCAAGCACACATTGCTGCGTCATGTTGAGCATCATCCACCAACACCCTCAAGTCCTTCTCCTCGGGGCTGCTCTCGATCCATTCTCCACCCAGCTGTATTTATGCTTGGGATTGCCTCGACCCACATGCAGGACCTTGCACTTGGCCTTATTGAATGTCATGAGGTTTGCACAGGCCCACCTCTCAATCCTGTCCAGGTCCCTCTGGATGGCATCCCTTCCCTCCAGTGTGTCAAGCACTCCACACAGCTTGGTGTCGTCGGCAAACTTGCTGAGGGTGCTCTCAATCCCACTGTCCACGTTGCTGACAAAGATGTTAAACAGCACCAGTCCCAGTACTGACCCCTGAGGAAACCACTCGTCACTGATTTCCACTTGGACATCGAGCCGTTGACTCCAACTCTTTGAATGCGACCATTCAGCCAATTCCCTATCCACCAAGTGGTCCATCCATCAAATTCACATCTCTCCAAATTAGAGACATTATTAATTCTCAATTTTTATTTTGGTCATTGACCTGAAAAATCAAGTCATAGAAATGAAAGTTTTAGCAAATCTTGCATAGCTCCACAAAAAATATGTATCTTTAGTTCCTCAGTGTTGTCCAATGAAATATCATTGCATTAAGTCTGTGAGAAAAAAGGTCAAACAATGACTTCTATAGAAGACTTAATTAAACAACAGTGCTCTAGAAGAACTGATCCTAAGCTCTAGAAACACTGGAAAACCTATGTAAAGTCATCAGAAGCTAAAAACTGTGCAAGAAAATGACTAGCTTAAACTTTTGATTTGGAATTTGAACTTTAATTGACCACTGAGAATATATATTTTTCCTCATTTTCTTCAGTTTCTCTGCCTTTAGGGACAGAATAAGGGGAAAAGTTTATTCCTAGATTTTTTTATCGAAAAGATACATTATTTCTTTCAAACACGTACTTTAGCTCAGGTCTCAAATAAAAGTCTAATAAGGCCTCGAGCCTGCAAGTGGGCATCTAACTTTACACTACTGTCAAGAAATTATTAATTTCTAGGAACAGCATATAAATGTGGACAACAAACATCAAGGGCAATGCCTGATTTTACAGTGGGTAGGCAAATCAAGTGCTGGTGCTGTGAATTAGGCTGAAGGAATTAGGATTGTTTAGTCTGGAGAAGCGAAGGTTGAGGGGAGACCTTATCACTCTCTACAACTACCTGAAAGGAGGTTGTAGTGAGATGGGAGCTAATCTCTTCTCCCAAGTAACTAGTGATAGGACAAGAGGAAATGGGTTCAAGTTGTGCCAGGGGAGGTTTAGGCTAGACATGATGAAAAAATTTTTCACTGAAAGAGTTACCAAACATTGGAACAGGCTGCCCAGAGAGGTGGTTGAGTCACCATCCCTAGATGTGTTTAAAAGTCGTGTAGATGTGGTGCTTAGAGACATGGTTTAGTGGCAAACCTGGTAGAGTAGGGTCAATGGTTGGACTAGATGATCTTAAAGGTCTTTTCCAACCTAAACAATTCTATGATTCTATGAATTCAGCCATTTCTGATCAATATCCAGCTCCTGATGCATAAACATTGTTAAATTAAGCTTCTGACAACATTTGACTAGATGTCTTTATCTGATACATCTTTTGACCCAACCGTATACTCAAACTAGGTGGTAGTAGGAATTACCATTTCACATGTCTTTTGGTGCAAGAGGTCTCAGAGCTTGTTTTCTCACCAGTTCCCAACACTTTGGAGTTCACCCATATTTACTTGTTCTCTAACTTTTTCTGCTTCTTCCCTCCTACACAGATATTGAAACTGATGAGATATAGACATATATATAAAACTGTGAGTTTTCCATATTATTGTATTGTTGTACCGAGAAATTCCAAATTTGATTAGATAATCTCTATGAATGAACAACCCTCCAGAGGTTAGGTAAAGTTGCAAATTTTTCTTGCAGAAGACCTATTAATGTTAAAAAAGTGGGCCACCTCAGTTTTTTGGAATCACAATAGGAATTAGTTTAGGCACAGGTGAAAATAAATCAAACATCTGAATTTAAAAAAAATTAATAAAGGAAAACCTGGTATCTTTACGTATGGAATTTAATGAATGCCACCCTTAAAGATAACCATAATACAAAGAAATGGTGGGGTTAAATGTTGATCATATTATACTTATAAAAAATGAATTTGATGTGTGTAATCTAATATAAACCCTGTTAATTTTTTGTTTTTCTTGGTTCTCTCATGCTCATTCTCTCTCCAAGTCACTTGGCGTTCATTTCTCAGTAAACCAGTTATTTCAGTGCTCTATTAGATTTACATTCACTGCTCTCAGTCAGCTCTTTTATATCCATGAAATCTTATTCATGATGCACAAGAAAAAGCCCAAAGAGAATTGAAATCTAGGGGATTGGCCAGGTTTGATAGAAACTATGGAACTGAATCTGTGCTAAAATCCATCCTTTCAAGAGTGCAGGGAAGTTCTTCAGAGGCACTCAGAGCTTAATTTACTGTGACTGCAGTGGCAGTATTCAAATGCGTAGGACAGAATGGAGATCTTACATCTATTCCTCACCATTTTAAGTTTCTGTTCTAGTTTGTCACCAGTCAGCTCAGACATTGGACATGGATACAGCCCTGCACATAGCTGTCTTGAGCAGAGATCTCAGTGATGTGTCGGGACATGAGAGGGGATGAGGAGAGCCTCCTGACTTATTAAGGCCATTGAAAGCTCAGCCATGGTCATCAGCTGCATCCTTACAAAACACCAAAAGTAATTCTAGCTCATTTGTAAGGAAACTGAGCTACAGTCTTGTGATAAGATAACAAACAAATGGTTAAAATTAATTATAATTATCAAGCTTGACAGCCTTTGAGATGACAGCCTTTTTGTCTTCACCAAGTTGAAACAGGACTGCATCAATATTGGTATTTCTCTTTGCCTCTGCATTTATCTTTTGTGTTCCTTCTCTCACTTTCTCGCTCAATGTAATAAGCTAAAGTTTTGTTACAAACTCTGCTATAATTTCTCAGTAATCTGAGAGGATAACCACAGCTGCAGTTTTGAGGTTGCCAGCAATTCCTGCTACTGGCAATTTTCCGTCAGTCTTGTTAAGAAAGTTGCCACAATTTTACCACAAAGAGTGAGTCTGTGGCATACTCCAGAATTTGCATACAATTGCCATTAGCTTACCAAAGTAATTTCTGTTAACAATAGCTCTCTAAAACTGCTTGAAAATCGGGCTTCAGCCAAGCCAATCTGGTTTACATTATGCAAAGTATTTTAATGTGAAACCTTTTAATAGAAATCATCACTAAAGTAACTTTGAGATCATGCCTGCTATCTGCAAGACTTGAAAAACTAATTGTATACTTGCTTTTTGGATTATCTGTATGTTTTTTTCCACAAAAAAATCATTGGAAGCATCTTTAGCCAAAATTTAAGTACAAGTTATTTTGTTAACATTATTAAAATGCATGTTCAGCAAATTCATTTGGCTGCATTAGCTCGTACATTCACGTAGCTTCTGAGTCCTTACACTGTGTTACTGGTAGTTCAGAAGAAAATCTGTACTAAATTGTGCTTGTGTTGCCTTTTGATTTCATAGGTTAAATAGATGTTATATACAAAGTAAATTACAAAAAATTTAAAGCTACTAAAAACATTTGTAATGATATTTAGAACCAGATGAAATTGGTTTGGTTAAGGATTAATTGGTTAATTTGGACAAAGTTTCAGTTTGTAATGATTTATTTTGCTGAACACAACTGGATCGTCATGGTTTCCATTATATTATTTATTTTGGTATACCTGTAGAAGTATAAAATTAATTCTCCAAAACAAATTACATTTTAAATAATTATTTTAAGTTGGGACATTCTTCCTGTAATCCACAAGTCTCACACTTCCATTTGAGTTTGGTTCTCAAACAAACTAATATTAAAAAGTTTTCTGTAGAAAAATAAAAAAGTGAGATTTTTTACCAGAACCGTTTTTGCAGTAAGCCCAGCCGTTTGGCATATAGTTTCTCAGTTGCACACATAAATTAGGTGTGCCATTGCATGTACATTTTGCTTACACTCATGCTTGATCTTGTTTTATGAGTTAGCGTATCTCTGAGAAGGATGGAACAATTTAAACACTCTGCTGGGTTGTGGTTTTGATCTAAGAAAACATTGTGGCTGCTCGTATAGGAAAAGTCCTTCCTAAAATGCAAAGGGAATAACTTTTTTTAATAACAAAAAAATCACCTATTCAGCAGGTTTTAATTCTTTCAGAGGAGCTTGACAGTATATCAAATTGTCCTGTCATTAAATGCTGACAGTATAATGAAGCCGCCTTCTCTCATGATTATATCATTCTCTCCGTTACTGAAAAGACTTTAGCCCAACCATCCATTTAATGGTGTTTTCTTTACTAAAAAGCAATATGTTTTACTGATAAAAATGGAAGCAGTCTGTTCTTCAAGGTGGAAATTAATTTTCCAAACCTCTGCTATTTTGAAGGCTGGCACAAGGATAAATCTACAAATCCCAATGAATTTCACTGGTGTTGGCTGTCCTTGAAACAAAACAGATGCCGGTGTTTTTCTTCTGTACTGCTCAATGTGAATTTTTGGATTCTGGAAACCAATTAAAACTGATAGAACAATTATTGGGAGCTTTCACTTATATTACCTTTTAGCATCTAACTAGGATTAGACTGTTTCATTTTGAACGGAGACAGAGCATAGCAAGGTCCTTGTGGTCAGGACCCTCACTATTCATTTTCTTCCTTCTAACAGTGGAAATCTAACACAGTAAAAGTGTTATAAATAAATAGACAAACACTAAGCTGAGAAATGTGTAACCATTTGCATACAAAATCTTTAGCTTAGGACTCATCTCAATTTATTTAACATCAATATTTATAGCATCAGTGCCATTCCCACATGTATTTAATCTTGTGATATCCAGCTTGGGCAGGTTGACAGAAGATACTGCTTTCATAAGTCTTAAGACTAAATGAATTGACCATCAGGTAATGAAGATCTTGACTACCCATAAAATATTTCCTCAGAATGACTTATCTTCATAACAAGTTATTTCTTCCTGACCCAAGGGCAAGTTAAATTTGTCGCACAGTCCAACAGTGTTTAGACTAAATCTAGTCTTAATTAGCACTGTTACAACACTCTTTTATTTGTCTGTGGCCATGCTGATGACTCCATAAATCCTCTGACTACTGTTCTTGATATGGTATTGGCTGCTGTATTATTTGTACTCTGCCGCTCATTGTTCAGTTTCAGACTGAAAGGCTGAGGTACCCTCTTGCCTATGGGCTGGAGCTCATCCCCCAGAAAATCATCTTAAAATACTACTAAGAAACACAAATTTGGATGGCTTTCTTTACCCTAAGAAAGCGGAAAAGTTTTGACCACATTAGACAATTAGGGGTTTTCCCCCCTCATAGTAATATATGTATAAACCAAACCAGAGTTTCTTGGTAGACTTACAACATGATTTTTACTGTTATGCACAAAGTGGACATCTAGATCTAAATATGTCTTGCAGGTTCCTCTAGACAGGTTGTAATGGTCCTGCTGAGACATACCATGTTCCAGGCCCCCAGTGAAGTATTTAACCCTTACCTTCTTCCTCTTTTCCAGTTTTGACCCTTCCTTACAGGTACTGTATTACACCTATTTATAGTCAAGTTGATTTAATTAAAAAGGTGCTTTTCAGTAGATCAGCCTTTGGGTCTGTCTCTAAATCACCCTGTTAGAATGGTCTTTTAATCAGACTGCTGGAGCTGCATATGAATTCCTTTTCTTCTCAGAATGATCCAGTTTACATTATTATTAAGAAATTTTAAAAGCAGCATTATAGAATTAAATTAGAAGGACAGGTACTTATGCAACCATTCAACGTTCATGGAGCAAAATGATAGTCTGCAATTGTATTCATGCAGAAAGTATTTCCTTCTTGAAATCTTTGGGCTAATTTTTTGGCATGAAAATAATGCCTGTAGTTTCCTAACATATCAGCATGCACAATGCAGGCACCACAGCCCTTGTTCTAACTCAGTCAGCACAACTCCACTTTGCAAGGACTTCTCTTAGACTCTGTCACAATGCACCAGTGAAACAGGATAGTCCCTTTGAATCACTGCTCTAAACCTCACTACACCTCTGTGAGGTAGTTACTGTGTTTCTCCAGTCCCACCCTCAAATATCTTCTCTTTATTCTAGAAACTCAGAAGCTTGACTCCACACATCACATATTGCACACGATCTCCTAACCAGATGCAATGATCGACTCAAAGAAAAGTCATGTAACAACCATCAAATGAGACAAACTTTCTTCCGATTATTCATTCTTATTTTGTATTCCTCAACTCAGAAGAATCATTTGCAATTCTTTTCACAAAGGAATATGTCTTATAATCTGCACACAATATCTAAGCACCATTCACCCACTTGGTCAGAGCTCTAGCCATTCGCTGTAACTTTTTAACAAAGAAGTGCATTCAATTTCCAACGCAACCTGCTGCTTTTACTCTAATTCACACCATCATTAGGGTATTTTAATGGCTACTCAAAACAGATAAAATGTAGAGAAGTTAGACTGAAAGAGATCACAGGAAAGAAGCTGAGAATCATGGGCAGAAAATAGGTAAGTCTGAAAACTAGTCTCTGGCGAGTTCTAATACATCACCACTCTTCACTGTGTCTGTGGAAGATAAAACCCTTCTGCACTTTCTCTCAACTTCAGTCAATGCTTCCCTTGTATTGTCCCTCAAGAGAAATGCTTCATAAGATTGGCTGCCACCAGGCTGTTAAGCAGACATGAAAAAGGTTGCTTAAGATTACAGAAAGAGAAATGCTTCTGCATATGGTCCTATACGTTTGAGTGAGAAAAAACAATTCAAGAGACTCTTTCCACTTCCATCATTCCATTTCAAATTTCCCTCGCTGTTACACACCTATAACATCTACATCGCTTCTGTTTATGTTCACGTAATACCTGCACAAAGATTGTCTGCACATAGATTTCCCAAATGCCCTTATTTGTATCTAGTTAGGAAGTCCATCCTAGAGTGTCACTGGGCCATATTCACCCCTGAAGCATCCAGGTGAAATTCAGTCTGTGAATTTGCTGTGTTTCAAGTGGTTGTGTGTTAATCGCTGCACCTCCTGTAATTTAAATTGTTTCTTAATTGCATTAGGAAGAAATCCAGAGCAAACTCCTTTCCCTGGTGCCATCAGCAGAAGGCGTTGATTGAATATGCTCAGTCATAGTAGACCTGCCAGAATGAACAGACTGTGGTTTCCTGTTCCAGAGGAAGGAAACAATTGGTTTTTCCCACAAGCGTGTAGAAGAGGCTGCTGCTTTGTAGGGAAGGTGTGTAAGCCACGTATTTCCTTTTGCAGCCAGCTCAGTCCTAAAAGACTGAGATTACTTTGCACATATCTGAAATGAATTCAGGCTCAAGTAACCCAACATGAAAATTATACCCAACTGCTAACAAAATGTAGCTCTTGAAATACACTCCATGTCTCTATTGTAAGCAATGTAAAATTCACCTGGCAAAAGTACAAATTTTGATGACACCAATAAATAGAGATGACAACAATAACTAATTCATCTGTATGTCCTTTAGTTCTTAGCCATACAATCTTTTTATAACGATAGCCAAGTATTTATATTTTTATGCTGCATCTTTAAAAAAATGAAATCACCTTCTGCTTAAAATTAAAAGCCCAGCCAAGGATGCATAAAAAATCAGCAGCAGCTAGATTTCTAATGCTACTGTTTCTTCATTAGCTAGTTTAAGGTGTATACTGAAAGACTTTTTGAAAAAATTGGGAGTGACCTTTTCAATGCCCTGATCTAGGCAGCCAATCTTAAAGATAGTCCTCCGAATGACATGTTGCATGTCCTCACTATCCAGCTTTGGCAGATCCAAGAAAAAAACCTCATGGTTCAGTTGCTTTAAACGATCTACATTGTCATAACAGATGATTGACAACAGCCAAGGGAGGTTTAGATTGGATATTAGGAAAAATTTCTTCACGGCAAAGGTTGTCAAGCACTAGAACAGGCTGCCCAGGGAAGTGGTTGAGTCACCATCCCTGGAGGTATTTAAAAGACATGTAGATGTGGTGCTTAAGGACATGGTTCAGTGGTGGACTTGGAAGTGTTAGATTAACGGTTGGACTTGATGATCTTAAAGGTCTTTTCCAACCTAAACGATTCTATGATTCTGTGATTCTATGAATCTATGGTGTAGTGTCCCAACTTTTGATACTCGTCTATGGAACTGTAGGTACTTAGAAGGGAGCTTTTGCATTTGCGTTTTAACAACTTTGAAAAAAAAAAACCCACAAAAAACCTAGGCTTTCAGCTTTTAATACCTCTCTTTAATTTAGACTGCTTAATATTTCTGACTGTTTCTCATCTTACATTATTTATATTGCTTTAAATGTTCAGGATCACCTGAAAAAATAAGATGCTTGGACTATGCCCCATCAAAACTCTTCCAGACTGCATAGCTTCCAGGGAAAAACGGCACAAAATGAGTCTGCACCTGATTTCAGGATGTTACACATCAAATTTGGGCTTTTTTGCATTTTAGGGCACCAGAGGCAGATTTGGGTTTCTGTGGTTTTATGCCTGCAAATGGAATTGCTATTGACTTTTCACAATCTATTTTATAAGAGCTTATACATTATGTTTCATTATCTAGTTTGCCCGTAGTTCAAGAAAAGCACATGTAACTTTTACCACCATTGAAGTGCTGTAGTAGTAGGTGAAGCAGAGGGACAGAAGCAGTCCAGGGTCTCATCAGGTCTATTTTACTTTAAATAGTGTCTTGTCCTGGTCCCTTACTATTATAAGGATTTTTCCTCAATAATCTCTAAATGATATTTTAGCTTTCCTGTACATAATTTTTTGGCTTACTCACCAAAAAGCAAAACACTGGACTCTCACTTCTTTGTATAATTTCCTTTACTCATGTTATCCCTTTATGGTGATCAGGGACCACAGAGGACCTTGAGCTCTTATGAAACTTTATAAATAACTCTCTTGGTACAGCAGCATCCCATAGGGCATGTTTTCTCCACGCAGAGCACGACCCCACCTCCCCACTCGAGTCAACAGAGGTTTGGCCATTGAGTTCAGTGGGAGTAGAACGAGGCCCTAATTTTTCACCAGTTACCTAGTTGCTCAACTTCTCTGGAGCTGGTAGGACAGCGCTGTGACGTAGGAGTCCTCAGTTTCATACAGCCTTGCAATGCTCTTAGCCTCATCAGAGAGCCTGATAATCCTCAAATGATACTTTTGGCTTCTTGCACTGTTGCCTGGTAATGAAAACAGAGAAATGCGTCCAGCAGTGAGCCATCACCCTTCAGTCCTTAAGGAAAAACACACATGTGAAGAGAAGCACACAAGCATGCATGCATGTGCATGCACGCACACATATGCCTCACGTATGTCACAAAATGACTGGCTAGAGCCATGGCTGGGCTGTGGAAAATCTTATCTTGGTCAGATTAGAATATACCTCAGCTCGTAAGCTTTTTTCCTTCACAAACGAAGTCATCTTGTTACCTCAGTGAACCACATTTTGTCCAATCCCTTGTATGTTTGAAAAATTATATGGTTAAGCAAGACATTTCATAATCATTAATCTATAGTTAACTCAGCCTGCTGTATTATGCAATACTATGAGGAACAGCTGGGGCCCACTAACCAGAAAGCACTTTTATGGTTTCTCTTAAGGGCCATTAAATCAATGTGATGAGAGCACAGCTGGAAAAAATCCTGAAAAAATTTATCAGATCCCACACAATATGTAAAGGGACCACTCGGTGCAATTGCAGACTCAGCATCAAGCCCTCTCAGTTGAAACTGCAGGTGGAGGAACATTTACAGCACAGCTCGTATCCAGTCCTGAAAATATCTGCTGTCTCTCCCTTTTCCCTCATCTATGGGGTTTTCCATTTGGGCCTCACTAACTGCTATAATTGCTGTGGATCCCTTAGGGGTAGATTAACAGGATCATGAGAGCAGCATTTTCGGCAATTGCCATGCTGCCCGCTTAAGCCGTTCAAGGTGGAACTTCCTAATGCTAATGCAGGGGACACTGGCAGTGCTGCCTCCCTTACCTCAAGCACACTCTGACAGGGGCCTGGAAATCTCACACTTTCCTCCTTCACATTTTGAAACAGAAGGCAGAAAAGAGGAAAAAGCTATTAATCCCTGAAACCCACATATTTCACAACTGTTCACACATCATAGATAATGCAAAATAATTAAGAAGGAATGCTGCTACTGAGTTATAATGTCCTGCAGAATTAACCTTTGATGAAATAAAGCAGATTGGGAAGTGAAAGGCATATTAATCAGAACAGAGCAGACAAAAAAACCCCAACACTATACCTGCTTCATGGATGTCTAATGGGTTTTAAGCCCCAGAGCAATTTCTTTAACACCTTTCTTAAATGCCTGTTAAAGACCTGATCCTGTGAGTCTGTTGAAACTGGTGTAGTTGTGTTTTGGACTTAACAGTCTCTGGATCCGATCCATAAATGAATTCAAATAAAAATATAGTAGAAAGAGAAGAGCTAAGTGTTAAAAGAACTCCAAAGGTTGGGACAAAAGAGAGGAAATGCAGTCCAAAAGGGACATTACAAAAAAAACCTGAGCACATTTCTGGGAGAATCCAAGTAGTGGTCCATAGGTATTTTTGCACATTGGTGCAAAAGTAATCATGGCACATGCCTGATAATCACAAGTACTGGGGTATGGTCTAAATGCACATTAGAAAAACTCGACATTAGAGGCCTTGATCCTACCAGACCTTACACTCAAATCTAGGCAAGGCAGTCGACAGGTGTCTTCCTACTGCTCAACACAAGTGGCTGGTGCAAAGCCAGATAGTTTATACATCTAGGCTCATCATGAATGTTTTTATTTACAGAGTTTCCTTCCTGTCTCCTCCAGAATGAGCAACCCACACAGTCTGTTTCCCTTCTTTGCTCCTCTTTATTTGTGCGACTGTGCTTTCTTTAAATAAGACACTCATGAAACAGCTGCTGTGTTCAACATTGCAATATTACCAAATAGCTTAGGGTAGGAACTAAAATGAAGCAAACAAAGAAAAAACAGGTTGGAAATGTGTATGTGTGGGAGGGAGGGTTTTGAAGTAGAAATGGAGACCACTGCTAAATTAGAACTTAGCTATGTACACCATAGCTAGGAGCTTTCCTCTTGCAAAGGGAGCTATGATCTTTAAGGATCACATTTTTGCAAATTGCACATGGACAGTAATTACAGAATAGCACATAGTCACCATCATGCACATATGAAAAATACATATGTGTATGTATAATATGTATGCATGTATACATATGTGTGAGTGTGTAAAAATGTTATGTGTATGATTTATGCCATGTATCTTCATCTGTGATATATTTCATATGCATATGATACTTATAAACACACATATCCAAAACATGATGTCACACTGTACATCCCACTGAAGCATCTCTTTCCCTGTCACCCCTCCCATCCAAGACCTAGATGAATCTGGTTTTATGCAGCTTAGGAGGACTGAAGGACTCCTGGAACAGAGATGAATAAATGCCTTTTCTGAACCACTAAAGTCTATGGAAGATTTGTCACTGTCTTCAGTGGGTACAGGATCAAGCATTTCTAGGGCTGAATAGGAAGACCAGGAACAGACATTCATGCAAAAATCTGTGCTTGAGTGGAGAAAGCAGCTCCTTCTGCTTCTCTGGACTTCTTTATAGGATTGTGTATCCACGTAGCAGGAGCCACAGGGAAGAACAGTTTGGAGTGAGGAGGGGAGAGAGAAAAGTGGGTGACATAACAAATATCTACCTCCAGGCAATGCACTCAAAAGAAAATTCTGCTTCACACTATGTTTCCTCTTCCTCCTTGCCCTTACATCTTCTGGAACAGCATTGAAAAAGCCAAGGTCTTTATGGAAAATCTCCCTTACAGACATGATTCTTGAAGGCTAGAAGCATAACACAAACAAGAGATCCAAGGCATGGCTGAGGAGAGGGGCAGCTGGTGCTCATATTCAATAATTCTTCAAAATTTTATGTCTCCCCAATGGTATTCTTTGTGTGTGTGTAAAAGGTTCCACATTCTCCACAGAAAAGAGGTTTAAAAAAAACACACCACTTAGTTTTCAGAAGTGCTATTGGTTCTTAAACATATTTTGACAGGCTGGCTGCTGTTAAAATATCTTGACATAACCAAAGCAGAAGTACCCTCTGTTCATGGTTCTTTTTACTGAGGAAGTCTGAAATGAGTTTCCAAACCCAAAGCAGGGGAAGTACAGAATTTTTGAATTTTAAAAGCACAGAAAGCCAAGACTCCCTAAGGTATACAAAAATGTAGAGGGAGAAATTCTATCTTCCTGACGTTTGCCAAATGAAATGGGGAAGAGGGAGAATTAATTCTTTTCAGAAATAAAAGAGAAAACAGAGGAGAAAGGCTTGGGTCATGAGGACCAAGCAGGCAACAGAGCGGCTTGTGGCAGCACTGATTCTCACCACTGGAAATGCAGTCTAGCAGAGGATGTTCTCGGCCCATTAGAGTGTTGTACCTTTAGATTGAGACATGACACACAAGAGTGACCAGTAGAAAGCTCTTCTACAATTGTACATTGATATGTGACGCACTCATAACTCAATAAACTTGTCAGGTTTACCAAGTCTGTCAAAAATCCCAGTAGAGTCCCAAAGAGCTGCAAATATAATCCAGTTCAGAATCATATTCTGCTATTAATGGCAACTAATGAAAGAGAGGACAGACCCTGATGTTCTCACTACTTCAGCGTCCAAGAGGATGTCTTGCTGTGTTAATCCTTATTCATATCCAGACCACCAAAATGTACAAAGTTCCTATGTCCCCTTAATTATATTTCAAGATAATATGTGGGTAATGTGGCTCATTCACCTCCATTAAATATGAGCAGTGCTTCAATATTATTTCTTGTAAGATTTTTCTAAATATTTCACGAACCCTCAGATCAAAATCTGCTCCTTGCAATTTTGATCCTATCTGTTTAATTTCATCCAATTTCTTACACTTTAAGAGTATTTTTCAAGAAGGAATACTTTCTTTCTCTCCTTTAAATACTTCCTCCTCACCCTCCATCCCAAATCAGTGTTTTTAATTAAAAATAAACTTGATTCAGGGCTGCTGGCAAACTCCCATGTTCATTCTTGATACCTTCTTATTCAAAATGAAAGAAAACCTCAAGGTCCCTGCAGGCTTAAATTTCAGAGATAGTAAAAAACTCTTACCAGAGTTTTTTCAAAGCCCAAAAGCAGTGAGATACATGGGTAAGCAAGGGACAAAGGACATTAGGGAAGAGAATATAATAACGTCTCCCACACAGAACAAAAATCTTCCTGAAGTTTGTAAATTATAAGCTATTACTGGAAGTCTATGAAGAATTGGTTATTCTGCTTCTAAACCAAAGAGTAATTCTGTGTTCCATATCAGAGAGCTTCAGAGAAGACCTACATAAGCAACAGAGCACTTTGTTTCCAATGTATCTGATAACTTAACTAGGTCACCTTGCTCATAAAAAAACAACATGTAAAAGCTTTTAAAATCTGATGATTAAAAAACCATGTCCCAAAACCCAATAGCAAATATAACCCTAAGTGGAAGACTGCTTATTTGTTGTTACTGATTTATACTGTCCAGTATGCGGTCTCGTCTTCGATGGCGTAAGTATGACTTCCAACTCACTGAAGGTTTAGCCTTCACTTTCATGGGAGTAGTTCATGAAGTCAGAACTCAACAAACTAAACTAAATGGACAGATGCAACCAACTGACTGGCCTCTTCTGATTGCCATGGGTTGTGTGCAGATCACAGTTCAACGGGATTCTTCTCATATTGTCTCTCTGACGTCATACCGAGCTGTTAGATGTTAAATTTGCTGTCAATGAAGTTCCCATGGTATCCAACTATCTGGTCAGGGACATTCCCAAAGTACACAGGTCCTTATGGCATATCTAGGGCTCACAAAAAACAACAACAAACAAACAAACAAAAACAACAACCACCCCCAAACCTTTTTCTTCTCATGACTTGGATCAGGTTAAGAATAAGTAATCCCTTTTATCTGCTTCTTTTTCCCCTTGAATTCCCCCCTTTTGTCAATGTTCACCCACTCAAAACTGAAAACCCAGTGAACAGAGCAGATAGTCATGATTTAGAGGACCTGTCTTTAGTTGCCAATTCTCCCTGGAAGGCAGAAGACTACCCAAGTACCAGGCCACTTTTGATATCATCTATGATTAAATTATTTCATAACAAGTTACATAACAATGAACAATTACTTAGTCTTTGGGCAAAGACATGAAGGAGAGCTGGTAACTCTGCCCCTACAGCACTATGGTGAAGGAACTCACCAAAAGGAGTCAGACACAGATTACAGTCATCATCAGATGAAATCTGAAAATAAAATAATTTACTAGAACTCAGGTGAATTCCTTAATTGTTATATGATAGTCTTCATTTCTGTTTTCCTTCTTCCTTATTTGGGCCATTGCATGCTTCATCAATCCACCTGAAAGGCAGGAGAAGACAGTAGGCACCACCATCTCCTCTCACATTTTTATAAGGGCTGGCTTAGAGAATTCAGAGATGCAATCCAAATCAGAGAAAAGCTCTGTCTTTCAAATTCACCTCATCTATGTTCACTACATTTCTCACTGATTAATACACTACACAGAATGCTGCTTTCCACGGATGCTGCACTTACATCTCTCTCCCTATCTACTGTGAAAAGAGTTGGCTTGGCTAGCTGGCTTGGCACTGGTGGGCAGAGAGATACCTAATGAATTCCTCTAAGTAGGTACCATGACTTAGACAACTACTGTGTCAAAATATTGTTGTGATGCAAAAGGTCAGATTGACGACCCTTTGAAAATATCTCCTTAGTCCAAGAATCTGTGCTACGACCAAGAAATGAACATTCCTGATGACATGCTGTTAACATACAAAGGAAAGTTTGATCAACTGCCTCATTCACACCACTTTGCAAATGACCTTCACTTGGGAAAGCACTGTGTAAGCAATACTTCTTTCCTGATATATGGAACATTATTCAAAGTGAAAATCCAGTCCTCCCTTTGAAAGACTTCTGCCTGTGACACTACCTTCTACAAAGCATAAGTATTGTATGCTGACAGATTCTGATCTTATCTATACCCAAACTTTGCAAGTATTGATGGAATTGCTATGAATTTATACTGCTGTAAATACTTAAACATGATGCTGAGCTCTCATTAGAACTGACTTTTTCACCCATTAACGTGTAAAATATTAGCATGATATGCTGGTCCTGAATTTACCATGAGATCAGACCAGCAGGGAAGGAGCTGATGGAAAAACAATTACTGCTTTTACCCACAACTGCCTGCACTCTTCTAACCTTATCCAAAATGTTTAGTTGTATTTTGGCATTTGGTGATAGGGTGGTACTTCCTTGGTATCAGTACCATGAAAGATGAATTGCATCACTTATCAACATTCTTTGATATATATGGGCACATACCTTTGGTGTTTTTAGCAGTAATGCATATAAACAAACTGGGGGGATTTAAAACAGGTATATCCTTCATTAGAGGGTGGAAAATGTGCTATTGTCATTTGTTGCTACTGAACACTTTGTCCACGAAATATTTGCCTACTTTACAAATTGGAACCTAAAAGAAAAGAAGTTGAGAGGCATGAATTAGAAGAAATATGGCTGAAACAATAAACCTAACAAAACTAAATAAAAAGTTTTCTCCTAATTTCAGCAGCTTTGGATCGATTTCCCTTACATAAGTCCAAGTAGTAGAAATGACAAGTTAGTTCAGGAGCTTATGGGTTGTCAATGTATCTAGATGACAGAAAAATAGCATTATACATTCACTTCTGAGTAAACCACTTACAAAGAGATTTTTTTTAGGGGATGTTTATACATTCTTAGTTTCTTGCATGATGTAAGTACTGAAATAGAAACTTTCCCAATCAGAGTGGAAATTGCATCAACTATCCAAGTGGCCTTTAAAACCTTAGGCTATAGTACTGTGCTTGTATGTGTTTGAGTGTTTTCTTCTCCAGAAGATTATCAAATGGCAGCCAGAGACAGTTCAAGGTATAGGATCTACTTCTCTCAGGCTGTCAATCACACAACAGCAGCCATTCATCTTGAGTATTCATTTGGAAGGAAAGATTTCTTGTCTGCTTTTTAAACTTTCTGTAAATAATTTTTTTAGACAGGACTAAGAAGCATTGAAACAGGAAAAGCAGATAGTTCCCTAATCCATTGGCGTCAGTTACATTACACTGTACAGTCATTGCCAGGCAAGGAAAGTCAGACTGGCGAACAAAAAAAGTCACCTCTCTACAAGCACAACTGTATTTAGAAAAAAATTTTCAAGCAGCATTCTGGTCTGCTTCCCTAGCAACTAGGAGAGGGATTTTTCTCTGGGAACTTCAGAAACCAGATTGCACTGCAAATGCTGCCATAGGTAACATTTATAATATAATTTTGTAGTAAAGTATGGGTTATCATGGTATTGGCCATTAGTCTGAATCTATTTTGAGTTGTTATTAATAACAGAGTGACAGAATTTCAACAATGATATGGTAAAAGTCATTGATGTTGTTTGGAAAAATATGAAATGAAGGACTTACCTGAACTGATCAAAGACCAGGAAGCAGGCTGGGACACACTGGGAGTCTGAAAGGGGATGCACATTTTCTCCGAGGATCTTTACCTATAGTTGCACAAATCGATGTCTGAAAACCTGGAAATTTTTTAAAAACTGACGTTGAATCTGGCTCTAGATTTCTTTGTGTTTCTGCTTACAGCTGTTCAGATCAACTTTGACAGAACAGTTTTGCAGTCAGAAAATTAAGTTCTATCCAAATAAAAATGTATAGCAAAATTTTCTTGAAGGAGAATGGACTTCTAAAAATGTAAAAAAAAAAAAAAAAAGCTTGTTTTGGTATTTCTTTTGTAAATGACTTTTTATGTTTTGGTACATTACAGGCTTTTAAAAGTCAAAATGAAAACAAGCCATTAAAAGTAGTTTTCAGTTGTTTTAACTGACATTTTGGCATTAGAATTTAGCACAGAGTTCTGAAGTTATTCACAAAACAGAATTTTTGTTCTCCATACAGCTCTAGCTCTGTCCCACACTGAGATATAATGATTATAGCATGTGAAGCAAGTTTAGCTTTTGAAAAATTCTCAATTACCGAATAATAGCAAAACTCATAAGAATCTTAGAAATACTTTAGGACATTTAGAAAACTCAAGGAAACCTCCATCACAATATCAGTTGAATTTAACTAGAAAATAAAAGCATTTTAATACCCTAAGTCATGATAGATATAATTATTTAGAATCACATCTTATGGCAGAAAAACATTTGAAAGCTAGCTTAAATGCCTGTCTTGTTACCAGATATATTATGTTAATATTTGTCTTAAGAATAAGAATGTCTGTATTGCATCAGAACAAAAATCCCTTTAGTCCAGCATCATGTGTACAATATTGGCCAGTATATTGGCCAGTAATGGATGTAGGGACACGTTATAAGACAGCTTTTCTAAAACAGTCTTTCCTCTGGCTTTCCTTCCACTACACCATAGCTTAGGGACTTGCTGAGGCAGAGGTTGAAGCCTGACCATCAACTGTAATAGCCATGGATTGATCTGTCTTCCCTAAATATATGTAATTATTTCTGGACTCATTTATACTGTGGGTCTCTACAGCATTCTGTGGCCATGAATGTAAACGTATGATAATATATTTTAATTAACTAGACTCATTCTTCTGGCCCAATTTTGAGTTCATTTCATCTCTATCCAAAATGTTTCAGCTGGGGAGGAGGGAGTGTTAGACTTTGGGTTTGATTTGTTGGGTTTTCAAGAGCTTATTAGAACAAATATGCAAACTAGTATTTTATTTGTGGATGTTTTTACTTGTAACCTAAAAGGCTTAGTTGAAATCATCTAATGTAATATTAATTTTAATGAAAATCAGAAGAACAGGGAAGTGAAGTTCTAATTTCAGATGTATTTCACATCCCAGTATGTGTAAGCAGTCATTGGATCACTGGATATTTACAATTTTATGGGTAGCACACCTCAAATATATTCACTTTGGCTTAGCCTAAAATCTTGATAGGCACCAGACTTTTTATTATAGTTATTCCAACACAGTCTTGTTTAATCCACCTATGTAGGTGTTAAACACACCTGCGTAAAAGGTAGGATGAAAAAAAGAAAATTATTTCAGTCTGTTCAGACAGCAAAGGAAGGAAATTCAACTGATTCCACAGCCTCCTCTAAGGTTCCAGAAATGGTAGAAAATGTTCACTCATACAATTTTCATTATTCCAGAGAGAAAAGAGAGAAGAATGAGGGAGAAGGTAGATATTCTCTTAAAAAATTTGAAATCTTTGGATTTGTCCCAGTGTGGGTAGATTGCCTTTTTTCTTGGTTTGGTTTGGTTTGGTTTTTTTTCCTTGGTGTTTTTGTTTGTTTGTTTGTTTGTTTTTTAATTAAAGTTTTACAGAATGCAAGGACTGATTGCTGCTAAATTTTGTCCACTCATATTTGGACAAATGATATCCTACTATAACAGGTCTGACTTCCCTTCGGCACCACCAAACATTAAAAAAACCCCAAACAGATGCTGCCAATTCTCTCATGGTGTCAGAACAGAAACAGTCCCAAGAAAACTCTAAGAAGTGACATGATGTCCCAGAGGAGACATGGGCTGGGTCTGATAGAGATCAGGCATGCTCCCGTGGTGTAAGCAGGCAAAACCACTGCATATTTTGGGGACTACGCCATGACTGTATCATCCAAGTTGTCTCTCCTTTACATGGGAGTACTAGGGAGCTTCAGGAGACCATTCCTCATCTTCCAAGATGATAAGAATTTTACATAGATATGTTCAAACAGGACCTTAATGAAGTGTAATTGCCCATGTTATTTATTTTGACAGCAGACCTGCAATTAGGAAGCAGTAATAACGACTGTCTACCTGAGTGAACTTGATAAATAGAGATTTGCTCTGGCCACCAGTCTTTGGAGGACTGTTGGGCAAATCAGTGTATGAAATGGGCTCAAGTAGTGTGACTATCCAAGTATCTATTGTCTAACTCCTTTGAAAGAATTTGGCACAGCATTTGGTCTGCATCTGTTTTCCCTGCTTCTCTGTGGCCACGGTATAAAACCTCTGAATGCAAAAATGTATGCTTGGAAAAATTAACTCAAACCAAATTCACTCTGGAGTCAAAGGTTTCCATGCAGCAAAAAGGACACTGAGACACTTCAATTTCCTATTATCCTAGCAACTTTGAGAAAGGAGCTTCTGCAGTCAGACTGTCCATTCCAAATGGACATGCCACCCAAATAACACTGGAATACAACAGCTCATTTCAAACAAACATGGTGAGGTGACAGAAATCCTCAACAGATAAAGTTCTTCAGTTTCATATAAGTCAGCAACTGCATCAGGGAAAAATATTCACATTTCAGTCCAACTGGGAGCAGCTTCTGTATAACTTTGTCCAGGCAGACAGTTTGGAAGGTGAGAAGCAAGCCAGGTTAAAGGGTGTGGAAAAGGCAGACTGGAACTATGGTGAAGCTGAAAGCAAAGGGTAGTGTACAAAAGATCTAAAAATAACAATTTGGGGAGTACAGGTGAGTGGGAGAATGAGGCATTGCAGTGGGAAAGACAGAGGGCTTCAGAGAGAGCAAAGATTTGTGCACTGCAAAGGGAAGGAGATACACTTCACAGCAGAACAGGCTTCACTTGTTCAGCTATTCATGGAATAACATGTCATATTTGTGGTGGTTTGGAGAGGAGATGGAGCATTTGGTCCAAGTTTGGAATGCATGTGTGAATCAGAAGCAAAGGCAGTTTACAGTCCAGAGAGGGAATATCCTCAGAGTATCCCCACAAATTTTATTACAGACATCTTTCAAGCAGAAGAGTGGAGAAAACTGTCTCCTTGGCTGCTGCTATCTCAAGATATATTCTTCTACTTTCCATTTAGCTCATCAGTTTTGCAGAAATAACATTAAGCTAAATCAGGCCCTTGCATTTGCCATTTCCAGGTCCTTCTGTTGGGAATGCAACTGCAAGAGGACCACAATGACATTAAAGTTAACACCTTTTAAATATTTTATTTCTTTTTTATAGTTCTAATATGCAATAATTGGCAGAACAACCCATTTGGAAATGCATAGTGCCAAAAGAAAACATTCAGTATCTTTCCATTCAATGCCTTGAGTATTTTCTCACTCCAGGGTGTAAAAACATTTGTTCTTGATTCACATGGTCATTCCAAATCCCTGCCAAATTATGCAAAGAGCTGTCAGATTTAATGGTGCAGGTATCTTATTCGTTATTATGGGACTTGGACAAATAAAATCAATACATTGCAAAAACAAGTAGTGAAGCTGCTGCCAAAAGTCATCACAAAAACATGTTTTTAATACTATTCTGTCCTGTCTGCAGTGCCTCTCCCAGATCTCAAGTCTCTTTAGGGTCTGAGTTTAATCTGTGGTGCACCTGTAAAATACAACCAATAAACACTATTCTCATTTTGTAGATAAAAAGGCATTCCTCCCGCAGAGGCTGCAGCCTCAACTCAGTAATGTACTGAGCCAGTCATTCATAAGTACACGATAGACCCTCAAATTCGTGTTTTAAGGTCTTACTGAACTGAGAGCTCAGCAGCTTTCCCTTGCACTCTCAGCAAAATGCATGCCATGCCCGCAATGGAGTATAGGTCGCCTTGCCTGGTCACACGTATATCTGTGGAGATAACTTATCCTTTGCTTCAGCAGAGAAATAGAGAAAAAACCCAACAACTGTACTTAAATTTAATTTTGCTGGGTTGTTTTCCTTTCCTTCCCAAGGCAACTAAAAAAAAATAAATAAAAAAATAAAATCAATTGGAGGTTTGAGTCCCTGCAGGAATATGAAATGCAACCACCCACCACTCCAGTGAGTGGCCTGAGCAGCTGCCTGTAGAGTCCTGTCAGGTGGGAAATTTTAATCCTGCTTCTTTGGAGACTGTTCCACTTTGTATAAAATATCTTCAGACTTATTTCAACAACCCAAGTGATTTATTTGTTTAACAGTATGGACAAAGCACCTTTGACTCTCCAGCCCACATGACCAGGTAATCATTTACAGCTGGATCATCTTGAAACTGATCTCATCACAAAATCAGAGTGAGACACGAACTGCTGCTGAGCACAGAAGATGCCCAAAGGACTGTTATTGTGTCCTTCCTTGTAATTCCTGCTTCTTGATACTGCAAAGTGATTGTTGGGGGCCACAGAAAATCAAACAGATTATTTTAAGTATGTGGAAGTACACACACACACATCCCTCTGCAAATAAACAGCCCACGATTCAGCTTTTAGCCCAAACAATCTGAATTGATCACAAAAATGTAGATCTGGCCTGAAACTGCTAATTGGAGCTGTGAAAATTCTCACTTGAACTCTTTTCTTCCCTTTTTTTTTTTTTTTCTGAACAGCCTTACAAATATGTGATTTGAATTCCGCCGTCAGAAAAGCATCTCAGAGCAAGACTCTACTCCTCATTAAGTGAGTATCACCAACTTTCAGCTGTTTCACAGTCTTGCTTCCCAACCTGTAGTCATTTATGTTGGCAGAGAAACCTTTGCAAAATTTGATATGTAATAAAAGTTAAAATAAGGATATTTTTCAGTTTCCACTTGACTGTGTCAGGAAACTGGGACTGAAAGATTTATAGTTTTGGGTACAAAAACTAGTTAAGAATTAAGCAAGAAGGCACTCTTTCTCCCCAGGAAAAAACCTCTAGTGTTACAGTCAATAGGATTTTTTCCATCTACTTCTCTGAGAAGAAGATGATCAGATTTCAAGATGTAAATAGAAAGGGGAAAAACTCAGTGATCCGACTAACTTACTGCTTTTAATGAGAAGGGAGGCACCTCACAAAGTTATAGCAATTTATCTGCCTTGATTAAGGAAGGTGCAGTACCCCCATCAGGCATCAACACAACCACATCGTTTGCACCCCTTCTCCAAATAACCTCTGCATGCAATAACAACTGAAAGGGCTGCTGAGAGTTTTATTAGTGGAGACTCCCCAGCATAATTTATCCTTCTTAAACAGAAAGACTACCACAGGTAAACACTCTCTGTTCCTCTGGTTAATTTGGACCATTAAAAAAATGGTATCTGTGTAGACTTGGCCTAAACTGCTCTACAGAAATATTGGAATACTTCTGAATTAAATTGATAGTTCCTCAATCTAGGACAGTCACTGAAGTGCACACCTAAATATCTCCAGGAAATTACTCCTAAATAAGGACTTTCCAAAACAAAATAAAATCTCTTTCATTCTCTCTAAGCAATTGAAACCTATTTCATGTGAGACACCAGACAATTGGTCTTTTTACATAGCAAGTTATTCTAGCAGGATTTCTTTCCAATATTCTTAATACAGGGCATCCTTTTTTCTTATTTACAAGTGCTCAGAGTGTTATTGGTTACACTGTTAAAGTTTTGCCTTTCCAAGCAGACAGCACGCTTTACTCTTTGACCCTTTTCTACCCTCCTGTCCTCAGCTCCAGTGCTATAGTATGACACTGGCTCCCCTTCTCAAAAGAACGAGAGAGAGAGAGAGAGAGAGAGAGAAGAAAGTATTTTTCACTAAAATAATAGCTCCCCTTTTGGCAACAAACAAAGGAGAGAAAAAATGCATCCAGAGAAACTGAACTCTTAAAAAATGCTTTTTTGCTGTTTGATGACACAGGCATAAAGCCAAAATTCACCCATTGTACTTCATGTTCAAAATTTCTTCACACAGCTCTAAATTGCTGACAGCTCTTTAGCTACAGCCATGCTACCGGGCGCCATTATAATAGTTCGCCATACCGTTATGATGTGTCAATGTTTATGACCTGTATCCCAAAACTGGAGGACACTCAAATCTGTTGACTGCCTCTAAATCACTTTTTTGGAAAGGACTTAAAGCACTGAGATTGCAACTAGAATTGCTATTGCTTAACTGGCCCCATCTAATCTTTTTTTCATTGAAAACACAAAAAGGTTACAGAATCGTAAAGCCCATGTGGAACAAAACACGGGAAAATGCTTATTGTTCTCATATAGAGGAACACATATAATACCCGCAGCTGTATGAAGGCCCAGAGGGCTTTTTTATTGGTTCATGGATGAATTTTTTATTGCTACTGAATAAAGTGTTCTTGACATAAGTATCTGACCTCTGACACTAGCAAGATTCCCTCTTGGTGGCCATTAGAATATAAATCCTACTTCATGTCTTCTGACTTTCAATGATGCTCTATCTGCAGGGGGTTTTTTAGTGGGAAAAAAATCAGAGAAACAAGAGTAAGAAAGTGTCTTATTGCCTGGCGATGGGCCAAAGTGGGTTGAGGTGATTTCACTTACCTTAGCCTTGAAAAACTCAAAGGCGTGCTGAGCAGAGCAACCTGTTTCACAAGCAAGCAAGAAAAAGAGCAAAAAGGGTAAGGCAGGAAAAGCAAAGTGAGCGATTGCTGACTATTAAGGACTTGCGGGTCTTCAGTTCGCATGGCTGAGTAATGTCTGTTACTATAGTCAGACAACTAAGAGAATAATGTGCTTAGCCTTAGATGATTACCTTTCCTTCATCAGCCCAAGCGACTGCCTACCTATTTGCATGGAACTGAACACGAGTAGGGGTCCATTTTGAAGGAAGGACCAACCTGTTTTTATTTTTAGTGTAGATACCCTCCAAGGATTTCAGTGGTCACATTAAACTCCAGCTGACTGATAAATATGAAAGTTAGACTCTGTTTTATCCTAGAGGAAATCTTTATTGATTTCGTTTTTTCATCAATTTTTTTGAAAACTTGGTATCACAGTTCACCTCAGATTAGCCTCTGAGGACTTTTAATTAAATTCAGTAACTGATGAGATCAAAAGATATTTATACCAGTTTTGTTGCACATTTTTCAAGAGAATTTCCTATAGGTATTTACTTAATAGGAAATTAAGTTTTGTCTTCTGGAATTTTTTGGAGTCCTTCTTGTGTTTCTCCAACACACCTTTAGTTCTCTGACACTTTCCATTTCTTAGACCTGATCATATCTAAGACATCCCTCATCCTCCCCTACCTTTGCAGGGATGTCCTGTGGTCCTGTGACCAATAAGGCAGAAAGCAAAGGAAAATACAGCATTATTGGCAACAATGCATTATCAGAACTTCAGTCCAAGCAGTTCTAACAAGTTCTGTGCCTTTGGTTCCATTTTTCAAATACAACAGTTGTTAAGTCACACCCCTCTGAGTTATTATGGTAATAAATCACTTTGTTCATCACTTTGTCCCCACTCCCTTCTGGGAAGCACTTCCAGTGGCTGTCAGGAGCCCGCACCCTGTTTATGGTCCCGCTGGACAGCAGAAAACACACACAGACCATCGAGCCACCATTGTGACTCTTTCTGTACAAAATTCACATCAGTTTCAGTGGCGAATTATACTAAAAGCCCAGGGGAGATGCCAGAAAAGAGGCAGAATGTGTATCTTTTTGCTGCCCTTCTTTGAATAATGCCTAGGTGTACACACAGCATCTGCCAACAAGCAGTGTCTAGGAGTTCTTTACGGAGGAAAGTCCCTCACCCTCAGCCACCATATTCCTGTGCAGTATTTGTAAAACAGTTCAAGTTAACATGGCTTTCAAATGACTGCACCACATGAGACCTCCAGCTTCTCAAATGAGTTGTTTGAAAAGACAGTGAAAACCGGCTCCTGGTACCCCACTCCTTGACGAGGATTCTTCCTTTCACCTTGGCTGTGTCAGGACACAGACAGAAGGTGGAAGCGCTGACCCTCTGCATGCCTGCTCTGCAGATGGAGAACTAAAGCCAAAATGATCTTACAAGGATCTGCTTCTCTTCCTCCACAAGCCTCCTCTAGTAACTCGGATACATTGTTGGGTCCTATAGTGTATGTTAAGGAACAGGAATGGGGAGAAAATTATAAAGCTATGCAACCTCAAAAGTACCAAAGGTACACTCTAGTCATCTACCGCTTTTCTGCCAAGCAGAAAATAGATATCAAGATGCAACAAAGAAGCTGAAAGAGTGGGCACCAGCTGGAAGAAGTACAGAAACCACTACTATTCACATCGACTACAACTAGCAAATACCTCATTGCTCATCGATAGAGACGGCACTGCAGGCAATACAAATCGATGCCTGTGGTGGCACAGTGTGAGACTCTTCAGAAGATTTTAGGTATAGGGAATCTAACTCTTCAGGCATGAAGGATAAAGCTAGCTTATTCTGCTGTAATTAAATAGGGAATGCAAAATCAAAACGTTGTCTTTAGAAATACCATATTTGCACCTAGCCTACAAATACAGGACAGATGATTCTGAGGACAGGCAAATGCCATCTACTCAGCCCCTTACAACATGGAAACAGCAGAGACACTCTGAGCAAGTCTGACCTGGTCCAAAAGAAACAGACATTTCCAGGAGGTTTCTACCTTTAGCGGAGAGCATGGCAGGTTTCTAAAATAGCTACAGGGACGTATGTGAAGAACAATACACCATGTCATGGCTGGCTGGTGAGAACAAGATAGAGGAGGGCTTGCAATGGAGCAAGTGACGAAGATGGATTGATTTGAGTGATGTTTAAATTTGGTTTATTACGGGGCTGCGGTTGACAATGTTGCAAGCTGCTCACCTCCCAGAGAGATAGGCATGTGGGCCATTCTTTGATTTCATAAATCATCCAGGAACATACCCAGAGCATTGACCTTTTATGGGGAGGGAGCTCAGGGCATTCAGCATAATTTAACACCGGCATGTCGGATGGTGTCCAGCACAGTTTAACACTCCTTAACCTCTGCCTCATTAGACATCTGTCCTGTCATTTATCTTTCTGTTTATTTTCCAAGTGATATATTATTAGTAATAACTAAGGAATGGGCACTGATGTTACTCTCCATGGAGCTGCCATTAGTTAGCTGGAAGTCAGGCAAGCATCACTCTGAAACTGGTACACAAAATAGCTTTTACAGGATTTCAGATATTTTCTTTGCCAAGCAATTTCCTCCTGGCATGGGCAGCTAGCACCCCTATTATACGATCTTTTATTTATTTTTACTCTTTCCAGACCAGATTTTAGGAGTTTTTAATACCAGCAAGTATTATTACTGTTGGTAATAAGACCTGAATTATTCTTTTTGCAGCAGAAACTTCATCCGGTCTATGACAACCACAGCTAAATAAGAAGCCAGCAGGGAAATGGCAGGGTCTTCCATGCCAACCACATACATATACATACTTGTACACAGAGACAAATACACATACACACATAGAAACACACACACTCACACATGCACTCACACTCTTCCCTCCCACCTAGGTCGTCGCCATAATGGCAGATAATAAGACTCCTTTCTAAATACAAATATTTTATCATGTCTATAATTGACTGAATATTGGAGGTTTCAGTTATGCTGCCTTTCTTTATCAAGCAGCAATTACTTTTCCAATATTTGGTATATAGAGTTACACTCTGGAAGGGGAAAAAAAGAAAAGAAAGCATGAGGCCACAGTGAGGGGAAAATGAAATATTACACATTTTTTCTGTGTTGTGTAACATATGTGTTGTGATATTGGATGGGAAGCAAATTCCAACAAAGACTGTTCTATGGTGCATATGGTACTAAGCATGAATTTTGATTTTTAGCAGATTATAAAGAAGGTACAAGTCCAGAAGGACCTGTAAATTAAAAAAAGGCATTCCATATTTGTTTATATTGTGGGTATTTGTGAGTCAGCTCTGTAATAGATATAACACCTTGAGAAAATATTGATCATGTTTTGTTTAACTGAATAACAATATTTTGCTTTTAAATCCATCATCGCATGAAAGATATTGAAATTTTGAGCAATAACAAACAATTTTATATGAGCAATATTACCACTGAGACACAGATTGAACTCGTTAAGGAACCCACTGGCTGACCTGAAATGTCCTCTATTTAAACACACGCACACGCATACAGAAACCTTCAGCAAAACAAATTCTAAACAATATCAAATGTCCTGAGAAACTGCTTGAGACAGGTATCCCTCAAATTTGGATTACGGTGATGAGAAAGCGTAAAGCAATGGGAGGCGAGCCTGCTGCTGGCTCACGTTGGTTGAGGCGGGCAAGCACAGCCAAGAAGGAATTCAACGGGTGGGAGGGAGTTCACTGGGGTACCAGAAGCTTTACTTTCCAGATGTACTTTATTTATAAAGAGCTTAATCCTTTTAAAACTACCTACGTCCCACACAGATTTGGCGTTGCTTTATTGCTTAATTAATACCATCATCTCAGTTTTTGTCTAACACCATGGTTAGAGAAAAAAATTACATCTCCACACATGCAAATGCTGCCAGATCTAACATGACACTGTGGAAGCTATTTTGATATCATAAACAAGACATCTGCTCTTTGACTGCTTTCGTTCATGCTCTGCAACTGGGCATTTAGCTGTACTTTTTTGAAAGCTGGGATCACGTAACTGGAGTTTAAATGCTTGAGGGCTACTGTGAGCTTCTGGTCTCAAACTCTGTGGCTACTTCTTCAGCAGTGAAAAACCTGCATATACCAGCCAGTCACAGGATGCCTAGGCACCACAGGATGCTCTTACGAAAAAGGCAATGTGATCTGAGAATGAATCCAGCAAGGTGTTTCTAGGAGTATGAAAGCCACCAATGCAAGGCCCTTGTGAAACCTCATGTATTGTTGGCCGTTTGGGTCACCCACGTTGACGGAAAGGGAACTCGGACCAGAACAGGTGCAGAAGTGGCTGCTGGGATGATCCAAGCAATGGAAAGTTTATTTTACAAGAGGAAATTAAAAGACAGTGGCTTATTTAGCCAAGCAGATCCAAGCCTGAGAGGGGATACAGTCACTCTTTGTAAATACAGCTGGAGGATAAACACCAGAAAAGGGAAAGAGCTTTTTAAGCTTAAAGACAATGAGTTGGCATAAGAACAAAGAGCTATAAGCCAGCCATTAAGAAATTCAGGCTGGAAATTAGATGTAGGTTTCCAGCTCTCAGAAAGGTGAATTTCTGGACCTACCACCTTTTTGGAGTGGTGGGGTCAGAATTCGCCACTAGTTTGCAGTGGATTATGAAAAATTTTACATGACGGAGCACAACAGGCCAAGAACACGCTGTGTGTCGGTGCCCTCCTCAGCTCTTCCCACGCTGTCCTTGGCCATCAGGATTATGAACCAGTGCAGAGCATATTTCCAGACCGCGTTTCTGCATTTTCTTCCTTTGGAAACCAGGGCATGAGAGGCACCAGGATGGAAATTCTTCATAAGTTGTCCGTATTTCGGTGGTGTTGCCGGACAGAAGTCAGGAAGAACTGCCTGCTGCCTGGGTGTGGGGCTGAGGGTTCTTGCAAACCTCTTTCAGTCCTGCAAAATAATTCATCTGAGGTAAAAGTTTTACAACAAGAGGGCAACCTGTGCTTTTCCCGTGCCAGCCAGGCAGGGTAAATCTGCCACACACCCTGCTTTATCTCAGTCTACTGAAGCAGGGGACAGCTTCAGGCTGCCCTGCCTGGAGGCTGCCCAGGCCCCAGCCTCCCACCAGGCACGTCTCCAGGGTTTGGTCAGCCACTAACCCCTGCAAAAGGAGCCTCCCGAAGTCCTGAACTCGTTTCCTAATCCTACTTAAGAGCAGCATTTAAATGTTTGTGTGTCTCTCCTAATTAAGTGCCAAAAGTTTTGAGCTTTTTCCTCAGCGAGGGGAGACTCAATCCAGCCCAACCTTGACGTAAATCTGATGACTTTAGTGATTCAATCAAGCTACATGAGTCAAATTTGGCCCAGTTTCTTTCCCCCATTAGTAATAAAATATAAAGCTTTATTTTGAAAGTACATAATTGATAACATTGTCAACAAAATTCATCATTTCCTTAGCATCACCCTATAATGAAATGCAATGATGTTAATACAACACAGGCCATAAACAAAACATTGTTTAGCTCTATGTTTCGAGTCAAATTCTAAGGCTTTTAATTTTTGTATATTGAAGTAGAAAAATAGTATACAGAATAGTCTAAATCTATAAATGCATCTAATGAGTTGAAAAAAGAAATTTTGGTTTTTATAGTCTTCTGTTATTATTTAAAGTCCCAGACAGGGTTGCTATAACATACACGAAATAGATTATGTTTAGCAAGAAATTTAAAGATCAGAATTCCTGTAAACACCAGCGTAACATTTGGGCACAATAAACTCAGCTTCCCTTTCTGTGTTAATGATATTCTGGGTAAATGCCTGCAGATCATTTACTTTGGAAAAAATTTGTATGAAAAAATACGAGGTTTTGTTCAGGTTCTCTCAAGTTAGAAAGTGTACTTGCTAACACTGGTACAGACCCCCGCCACACACGTGCACACGCCGCATGACATTGAACCCGAAGAAAACCTCCGTCTGAACCTCCCTCCAGATTGTGGTGGCAGAGCTTTGAAACCTGATTGGTACCTGTGCCGAGTTGCCCTCTGCACTGCAGGGGAAAGAAAGGGAGTCCCACCTCGCCTTGTAATAGCAGTATTTTTATCTCCCAGCTAGCTAAGGCAGGAATTTGGGGGGGGGGCGGGGCGGGGGTGGGAGGGCTGCTCTCTCTTAGGAGATCAAAGGTCTCAGCCACATTATGGTGTGTTTTCTCAGAAGGCTGGGACGTTACCGGCTGACAGAACAGGCACCCAGCATTGGTCTGATGGACACGGCACTCCTGGGATCACCTTCAAAACCTAACACAGGTGCTCATACTGCCACCCTGCAAAACACTGTGTTGTAACCTGCACTGGAAAACACACTGAGGATGAGTCCCAGAAACTACATTTCTTTTAGCCCTAGAAGTGGATGCATAGCCTGAGAATGCAGAGATGGCTCCTCGTGGATTCAGGTACCTGCCCTGCCCAGCTCAGCAAGGCTTGCGAGCATTGTGCAGGCAGGGGACTGAGCTGGGAGATCCCTCCAGCCTGCCTCGCTGAAGGGCTTCGTGGGCCCCCCTAGCCCAGGACCCCATCCCATGTGTCACTGTGAGACCCTTGGCATCAGAGTGTGACTTCTCAAACCAGGATAACGCCCAAAGCCAGATCTGCTCAGCTGACAGGCTTCAACAGTTCCACCAATTTTGTTTGAATCACACTCCAAAGAATTCTTTGAGCAAACACATCAATAGTGTGTGGAAATGACCATGAAACTGCATTCACTGAACAAAAATACCAATATCTGAATACTTCCCAAGAAAAATTGCAAGATTTTTCTTTTTTACAAAAGTTTGGGGGTTTTTTTTCCTGGTTCACACTATTAATAATCCATGTTATCTCAATCTCAGCACAAACAACTGACTATGGACATGCTCCTGTTCACATGCTGAGATATCAGGTATAGACTCACTCTGAGACGGTTACACCATGGTGCCACCTGGACCTGCTCCAAACAACATGAGAAAAGGGCAGTGCGATGAGGGTGACTATCATCAATTTCACAAAGGACCCCACCGTTAAAGTCAGTAGGAAAGATCTTCCAAAAGAGACAGATACAAATGAGATGTGTTCATTCCCTCTAAACTCACCTCCAAAATTTGTTCACCAGCTCGGGTTCATCAAAACTGATATTCTTTGCACAGCAGCTTTTGTCTTTCATCCCATCACACACATTCCTCTCTGTCAAAGACAACTTTTTAGCCCTAAGAGACTGCTGCAGAAATGCTGCAGTTTTGTTGTTGTTGAGAAGCAATGAATACAGGGCTGTGAAATTTCCAGCAGTCATAACAAATTCATTTAGTCTTTGAGTGTTTTTCTGCGATTTTTAGTTAGACCACCCTGAAATATCTTTAGATGCATCAGTTGAGTTGTTGAAGTTCCCCTGATTTAGTTTCTGTTGGAATTCAGCTTCATTCCAATAATGATGGGACAAAATTTGGAAGGTACATCTATTTCCAAGAAACACAGGCCCTATCAATTCCTAGTCAAATTTAGGTTCCCAGGTGCCCCAATTATTTTTTGAAACCGGACTTTAGAATCAAAGTTTATTTCTAATTACAAAAGTTCTTTTTCCTAATGCCAGCATATGAAGCAACATCATCTGATGCTGATCAGTTGGTCTTTGTCTAAGTAGATTACCATCATTTCATCACACATAACCTTCAGAAATTCATACTCTGAATGAGTTTCCACTGTTTTGTGAAATATTGTCTGTTTCTTCACTTAACTTATTCTATAAATCTCCTATCCATATTAAGTAAAATACATGCACAATTCCTAACAAGGAGATTTTGTACAATAACATTTAGTATTGAGACATTAAGGGAACAAGCCTAGACACAGGCTGAGTATTGTATCATTTCTCGTCCCACCACCATCCATATGCTATAGCTGGATAATTTCACTATGGCACCAGAAGGCCCTGCTTTTCATTAACCAAAAAGAAATCTTCTGTCACCCCCATAAAGTCAGAAATACTGTTGCCTTTTCTCCTGCACAGGATATGGTACAGCTCTTTCTGAAATCTTCAGACTTGCTGACTGAGCAAAAAGCAAGGAGCCAGATAACCCCCTTCCCCCCCTCCCCCCGAAAAAAAAGGCTGTTGAGCATATCTAGCAGTCCAGACCTTGCCAATTTTTTCCCCTCTTAGCACAACATCTCTAACAAATGCACATATCATATCTTTCTTAAAAATTCAGATGGTAAAAAATTTAAAGCAAATGCCACATGTTCAAATGGCATTTCAGTTATACAAAAAGTCTTCTTCATTTAGGTTACAAGATGGTGGTTTACAATAAGTAGGGCTGCATGGTGAAGATATTAAAGCACTGCATTGCAGGTCAATGTCTGAGGGAGTTGATATTAATATAGCCAAAAAAAGAAACTGTGCTTTCAGCTGAGGTTTGGAATAAGTGGTGAAGCGGTGCAGCAGAGATACAAGAAGGCTGTTTTGGATGGCAGGAGCGTAAGAGAAGGTGATTCTCAAACCAGTGATGTTTGGAAAGAACTGAGAAATCTAGACGTAGCCAGCCAGCCTAAAAGAGCAAGAGCAATGGCAGGGAGATAAAGGTAGGAAGAACTTTCTGAGAAGGAATGGTAAAAATTCAGAGAGGACTTTCAAAACTGCACAGAAACATGTAATAACATTGTAAACATATTAAAGAGTTTAAAAGAAGAAAACAGGTCCATAATCCGGATGTGTCTCTGTCGATACCTGACTTGCAGTAACAAAGGTCACAGACTCACCGTTTCCAATAAGGGGCACAGTTCCACACTATAAAGTCCAATTTCTGGAATATTGGATGAAAGATTATTTTTGGAAACATAAACTGGGAAATCATTGAGGTTTCTTTTGTATGCTGATTTACCAGCTTTTCCAAAGAGCAATATAAGAAGCGTTTATGAGTTCCTATCAAATATGGCTTCATTTATTTGTCAGAAAGTTCACAGAAAGTACAGGAGGTGAGCTACTTTATTGCTTACATCAAGAGTGGGGGCTGAGAGTAAACCTGTCCCCACATCCACCTGCAATAGCTGTATTGTCTGGAAAGAGAAAGTGACAGGAGGAGTGGGGGGTGGAAAAGCAAGAGAAAATGGGGAAGAAGGGAAGGGAAGGGAAGNAATTGGCATTTCTGTATAAACACATTGCACTTGGAAAAGCCTTCCTCATTAGCTTTCAGACATTAAAAGAATCTGTGTTCCTTGTTAAAAGAATAAATCTTGGCAAACTACCATTGTGACAAAATGGGATATATCTGTGTCAAATTATGAACCCTGTGTTGTATTAAGAGTGCAAACAAGCCAGGACATGCCCAATTACAACCTATTACACTGAATTCATATGGCTGCCGGACCTAAAAAGCCTTTTCACACCTCAGTAAAAGGATAAAGCCCATAAAGCCTACATCCCCTTGATTTGGCTATGCCTATAGGAGCGGGAGCAAAGGGACACAAGCGAACTCTGCCCATATTTAGAGCTAGCCGGAGAGGAGCCAGCTCCGGTACAGAAGCCACGTAGGATATGTCTACACAGTCGATTGCAGGCAGATGTGAGCTCCCTTCGCCAGGACTCTGAACTAGAAGGCAGAGTTGTAGCCATGTTTACTGTGGCACAGAGTCATTTTTGAAAGAAACAGAAAACAAAAAACAACAGCATTTTAGGTCCTGGTCTTGCCTTCCTCATAAAGGTCTGGGTTCAGGCCTCTCCTTGTCTGTACAATTTGCATTGTACTGCCAGACAGGGCTTATTAGTTCAGGCTCAGTGCTTTTCTAACTGCAGTGTTGCAGTCTCCAGACCATATGTGCAACAAACTCTGCCTGCAAAAGACACACACTCCTACATTAGTACACCACTAATCTTAAACTAGCTAAGCAAAGTCACTTTGCAGCTTCCAAAATAAAACTAGCCTGCTCTAGGGAGGCTGGGAGAAGAGTGGAGATTTCTGCATCTATCCAGATATGCCCAAAAATGCCCGCCTTTGGCTCCCTGCCACTGTTCCGCTCCTGTGGAATAAGACTGTGAACACTGCATAGGGGGAAACCCTACAGAAAAGCAGGATTCTGGTCATTCATGGCACAGTGTCACCACTGACTTTGAAGATTCGTAAAGGAAAGGGCCCAGGAGGCTCACTGGCTTTCTTATCAGAAAATTACTGCTGGTTACATTAGTGTTTCACTGAGCCTCAGCTACAGACTAGGAACCCCATTGCACCTGGTGCTGTGCTACAACCTTCCAATGAGATTATGAACTAATTAAAGCAGACAGGAGAGAGCTAGGAGGCTAAAGACATTTTTGATCAGGAGGGTAGGCAGTGGCCTGAGCACATCAGCAGACCTGTCACATCTACATATTAGAGAGAAAATGAGCTCAGGTTTGAGGGCCCTGAGTCTCAGAACTTGTTTATAACAAGATATTTAACTCCCAAGTGCTGTAAAAGTGAATGATTCACTTTAGGTATTAAATTTCTTTGCTGAGCCCAGCAAAGGAGTTAAACAAGAAGCTGTAGCTACACAATGTCTCATGCAGAGGTGTGGGATGTGACATGTGTAAGTAATGGGGTAAGTAAGTAACTAATGTGTAAGCAAGCAATTAATGGAAGTCTGAAATATCTCTGTTTAACTGTCAGGGATTTTTTTAATCTTGATTCACCCTACTTGAAACCTCCTGTAGAAATGTGCTAGCTTTAAAGAAAGATTGTGGTGTTAGGGTTTCCCAGGTGCACGAAACTGAAGAACAACACAAACATTCATGACCATCCTATACGAGACAAAACCTTGTTATTGGGACACTCACCCAGCCAGGGACTGACTTCAAGTGGAGTTTTCCATAGCATATGAGCACTCTGTCCACCTGGCTCTTGTGAGACAAGTATGGGGACGACTCAGTCACTTTCTCCCCTCCAAAATTCTGACCTATGTTGATGGCATGTCAATACAGAACAGGAAAAATTAAGTCCTAACATTTTTAAAGGAGAGGGAGAAGAATAAGAGAGAGTGTCTACTACCCCACTCCAAAACTCGGACACCAATTTCAGTGGATGGCTGTCTGTGTGTCCATCTGGGAAGTGCAGCTAGTAAGAGGCTGGTGGGCCCAAGCCACATACTGGAAGCAACGCTGAAAAATAGCCAGATCCTCTGTTGGATGGGATGTCATGTCAACATGAAACAGGTGACCACAGAGATAGGCACTCAGCTGGGCTTTAAATATCATTACTTAACATTCATATTTTTGCTTCTTTTTAAGAAGGCATTTCACAACCAACTCCTGTATTTTGTCAGCTTCCTCTAGATAGCCTCATTAATGGCACATAGCTATACTATGCAACTAATTTTTCTGCTGTCTAGGTCTAGGTTAGATAAACTGCAATGAGTATCCATTTCCAGAGCTGGGAGGGGTTTGGAGGCAGCATCCTCGATTCCCTGAGAGGGATAACACGCTGCACTACACAGTAACGCATGACACTGAAAAACAAGGAGCATTGACAGAAACCTCAAGAAAGAAGCTAGAAATACTAAATGCAAACCATGACATAATACTGTGAGGATGGACAATTGTTAAGTGGGAACTGCAGCATAAGTGCAGACACTTGTTCACCCATTCTCTTGAGCAGAAAGACAATATGTAGCCAGAACCTTCTTATGGTCTTACTGTTCCTCAGGAGTAACGCTGAAAAAATTTTCCCACCCTGTCAACAAAAGGTACATAAAAGTCAGAGGCGGTAAATGTCAAGTAGCATCCAAAGAAGATCAAAATTAAGGTATCCGTGGATAAGCATCTGAGGGAAATATCTTAGCTTCTCTCTGGGAGAGTAAAACTACAGAATAAAGCTCTGTGTATGTGTGTGCATGCTATATGGCTTATTAAATGAAGGTCTATAAGCTCAAAATATCTTATATAACCAAATCAATAAAAGATAGTGTAGAAATTACGACAGAAAATTATGAAGATGTGAACAACCTTATATGTCATTAGTATCTAGAATAGCTTTGTTTGGTTCTGGCCACTTTATAGCAGTATAATAGAGTGAAAACAGAGATCCAGAGATGGTTGTTCATTATTATTAAACACATAGGATAATACCCATTCAATGACACAGTGAAAAAATTAAGACTGAAAGCAAGGACAAAGAGGAAACAATGCTGCATATTAGAGGTTTTTGTTTACAGCTAAGTAAAGCTGTAGCTGAGGATAAGATCTCCATTTCAGGATGCCCTGTTTAGTATTGCAAAACTGCTGTTCTGAATCACAGTAAGAACTGAAAACTTGTTTATAAATAAGCATTCTGAAAAAACAATTTGATCCAGGCGCATCAGAGTATTTCATCTGAGACTCTAAAAACATAATAATACAAAAATCAAATAATGTTGAAATGAAACAAGATTTCAAAATGAAATGCAAGATGGGATTTTTGGTGTTTCTGGAACACTTTTTCCAATATTCTTTTGTAACAAAATTATAGTGAATCTGACAGTTTTATAAAGCAGTTTTCATTCCAGCAAAAATACATTCTCTGCTTGAATTTGGTTTTATTAATAGAGCTGTGGCCAACTATATTTCTACTACTCATTCATTTGAAAAAAAAAAAAAATAAAGGGAAGAAGGATATCCAACAAAATTATCAGACAAAATATTTAACACCAATAAAGGCAAGTACAGCCGTAAGATACAGCTGAATCCAGAGTCTTCATAGGAATCAAAAACAGATGAGATATTTAAAATGGGTAATGAGCATAGGCAGAGTTGCAGTAGAAAACATTTACAAAAAGAAAGATACCATCTAGTGCATAAGTCAAACATTAACTTTCTCTACAAGCGAGTTATTCCTGACTGCCTGCTATGATGTTTTATGCACTTTTCCTGTCAAGTTTCTGGTGCCCCTCAGAGACAGGTAGTATATGAATGGACAGACAGCTGGCCTGCTGCTGTTTGGCCCTATCTCTGTTACTTCACATCCTAAAAGAAGTAGGGGAGATATTTTGCAGGTTTCGTTGCTGGAAGACCAATTTCCCCTACACCCTCTGTCCCCAAACCTTTGCATTTGCTGTTTCAGAATCATTCAAAATTTGGCTCACAATCCAACAACTCATTCATCCATAATCATGCTGCTCGGAAAGACCTCTTTTGGAGATAGTTTTCACTGAACCACTTCCAGAGATCCTCGGTTTCCTCTGCTAACATAGGTCTAGCAGTTTCTTTGTACTTTCTTTACTGTGTTTACTTATTCAGATGACTTTTATGTCATGGCTTGCAAGCTTGCTCATTCCTTTCAGCAACGTTTCCTCCTCTTGTTTAAAACTTGCTGAGTGCCTTCTTACATTTATGAGGGAGCCCATCTACAGTTCAACCAGAACACTAAATATATTATATGTTCTGTTTATTACTTGCCCTGGAGAACTGTATTTAATAGTGCAGATAAAAAAAAATTGGCTATAGTGTTCTTTAAAGGAAAGAATTAAGAGGGAAGCTCACAAAAGTGTAATTCTTACAGCCAGTCAGACAGACACACTTATCTGTTTCTCCAGCGTTACCTCACAGGCAGTAAGATACTTAGCTGCAAAATTTATCAGCTATGAGGTCATTAATAAAGCTGGTCAGTCTCAGTAGTCACTTTAAAGGCGATAGTGCTCAGCGATAAAGTAAAATACTAGAAGATAGTTTTGTTATATGTAAGTTATGATTTTGTAGTTTAAAGGATTTTGACAATGCTTTCTTTGAAATTTCTGGCCTAGATTTTCAGTCAAGGAGCCATTTACGTATTCCGCTCTTTCCATCAAGCTGGCTTTAAGAATCAAGGAATACGAGTGAGTCCTCGCCAAAGAATATAAAAGAAAATGCAAGACTTTAGATTTATAGTAGAGCTGGTACAGATTAGCTTGGAGAAATCTCACAAGGCAAGCAGGCTCTTTTCGTTAAAAGAAAGCTTTTTAAGCTTGCAAGCTATGGAGAGTTTTACTAATATCCATGGAAAATTCTGATATGAAAGTAGGAAAGCAGCAAAAATTTAAAAGTCTAATTATAAGCTCTGCTGTCAACAGTCTCTTTATGCAAGCTCTTAGCTTGTGCCCACTTCAACATTGTCCAAATTCCCACTTGAAGGAGCCAGGGGGCAAGTGTCCCTGCATGGAGCTGTCACATGTAATGGACCAAAGAGGACCTGAGCCCATCTTGTTCGCTAGTGGGAAAGTTTGTGGATCACAACCTTCAGCTGAGCTCAGCCACAGAGAAAGAGTTAACTTGCACGTGTATCAGGCTCAGAGCCCACACACAGACACAGTGTTAAGCTCCAGTTAACACGGTTGTGCGTGTAGGTGCTTGAGGCAGCCTCATATTCAGAAGTGTGGTATATGCAAAACTCCCAATGATCACAGTTGCCCATGATCAAGCATCTTGAAACTCTATCCAGGCTCCTTAACAAAAGCGCTCTGGTGACTATTCCCCTGGACCAAAATGCTTGCATTAATCTGCACAGGATTGGTGGGGGCTGCCTTCTCACAGCCCCCTCGGCCTCCTGCCCATCTTTTCACACCTTCACCAGCAACAGACTCTTTCCCCCAGTGTATAGAAGCTGTTTCTTATCAGAGCCTTAAATATACATATCCTAGAGCTACAGGAAAATTGCAATCCAAATTGTGCAAATTGAGGGCCACATCTCTCACAAGCCAGGCAGAAAACTGCCGAATGCTTGAAGGTGTATTTTCACAGTTAACGCACACAGCAGATTAGTTTCAAATCAGCTGCCTAATCAGGGTTCCCAGGAAGGCTGCAGGCACATTTTTCAAAGATGAAGAGAAAGGCTTTCCTGCCACTTTAACTACAGTCGTTATGAAATCCTGGAGCATGGGGCTGGGGAGGCACAGGGTAGGTTTCTCCCCAGCATGTTCCCTCCCTTACATTTCAGGCTGCCACCTTTCTTCCAAGAAACTCTAAATACAATGTGTATCTTCTTATCACAGTATTTTTTTTTCCTTTTCTCATTTTTTCTTTCATGAAACCAAATGCACTTCTCCAAATACTGTGTTACACAGAAGCTGATATTTAAGTGTTACTTACACCAAGTATCCAACAGAATAGGGGAAAGAAAAAGGGGGAAAAAAACCCTCCACCACATTTTTTAGCCTGATTATACCATCGTGCGTATCTCCTAGTTGTTTTACCTCCTTATTGAGATAATAGACCACAAAAGGAATTACTGTATAGGTACCCCACACTCCAGCTTATTAAAAAGCCTCTCAATGTCCTCCTTTAGTTTAAAACTCAAGATTATAGGAGTGCTCACCGTGGGGGCTACATAAAAAACATCTCTGAAACATATTTCTCTAAATCTAGAAGTAGTCTCTGCAGAACTATATGAACGTCTCTTCCCAGAAGCAGAGCCATCCCTGTTGTCTCTATTTGCAAGCTGTGGTCTGCCTGGAAGCAGCCATTGGCCCTTGGCCCTGTTGCTGCTGGTGCAGAGCAAACTGCCCAGGAAGGCAGGCAGCTGGGGTCTGCAGGGTGCCCTCTGTGCCAGAAGTCCAGCTCAGGGGAAGGACACAGAGTGAGGACAGTATTCCCACTCGTGGCCATAACAAACATCTCCCATGCCCCTACCCCATCAGCAAAGCGCTTCCATGAGGCAGTGGTTCTCTGAACCTACCTGAAAGCCTCTCGGAGAGCTTTACTGACTTTTAGGGACTAGTCTAATTTGTATCCTCTTCCTCTCGCTTACGTAGCCAGAGAAGGTGCATGAGCCATGCATTTAACTGGGATGGAAAGAAGCCGATGTTCCCTGGCCATTTCCTTTGACCGGTGCTGTGTTGTTTCCTGCGGTCAGAGACCACTTCTCTTCACAGCCTGCTATAGGACTATATACTCTGCCTTCTGGGAAATCCATCATTGTTCCATAAATAAGATAATGAGTTTGCTGTAAAGCTGACACTGGTCTAACCTGCAAATACACAATTAACATTAATGCCATGCATGACTTTTGCCAAATCCTCGCCTTGTGTCATCACTATGATTGGCATGTTTGCAGCACACATTGCAGGAGCTTGATTTGGTTCACAGCTCTCAGTCATTTTTATGTTCAGATGTATAATCTAATGAGGTGAAAATGGAAAGCAGCCCTTAAGCATTTGGCTATTGCTGGGAAAGAATGCAAATTAAATATTTGAAAGAGAGAGCGGGGCACCGGGTAGTGTGTCACAGAGCTTCGGAGTTCCATCAGGTGCCTTGCCAGCTTGCACAGTCTTTGTGTCCACATTGTCTGCCTGTTGGACAGAGCTAAGAGACAGAAGAATGACAGTCTGGGGAAAAGAAAGAAAGACAGTAATTATGGGACGTATGTGATTAGCATGGTAGCCAGAGAAATTAAACCACTAGTCCCAGGAATCTTCCCTTCTATAAGGTACCTGTGGTGGAAGAGAAAAGCTTCTCACTACAGAGTTCAGCTGGAATCCACTCCCTGCTAGTTTAGCTTGATTGCTTTTTTGGATACCTACTGTGGGGGTTCAGTTCCTTGACCTTCCTTTCTATAGAACTATATTGTCCTGCCACAAAGAAAGGCAGATTAAGAATTTACAGGGATCCTTCCATCACTGGACTCTGACAGGAGTGCTCAGGGAGTTCATTTTTCATGGCTTAAATTGCTCCAGGCCAGCATTCTTATCAAAAAGGTTTGGTTTAATGTAAAACACAGACTTTTTTTCTTTCTTTTTAATTTTAGCTCCATATTAAACAGCACTACAAATTTCCCTTTGAACAGCAAGTTCCTGAGCTGCTTTCCTTTGAATAACATATAAATTTAGACTGAACTTTATTGTTCCTGAGAAAATCAGTCTAGTTAAGAAGTTTATAATTATTATTAGGGAGGCAAAATGTTTGCTGAAAAGCTGGAAAATTCCTGGTGTAATTAGACCACAGGTTCATTGTTTGCTTGCTCTTTAAAGGTACCAGCTTACAGGATAGTTTCCAAACTTTGTCTTTTGAGTGCCTTGGGATCTCGACAAGGTCGGAAATAAGAAGAATTAAAAGTCTGGTAAGCATTAGCTGGCATCCCAACCATCGCTTCCAGCAGGATTTCCACCCACGCCTCCCAGCACACGGTGCTGTTTCTCCACAAACACGTTCCCTCCATAATTCCCTGGGATTTTCACGATGCGACTGCGGTTCCTCAGGTGGTGCTGATCACTTGTGCTTTGGCTGCTCCGGATGGCGCGGTGACGAGGAGAAGCCCTCTGGGCCCTGCAGCAGCCCTGCGCCTCTGTCTGGCATGGGGGTCCTCCAGGCAGCCCGGAGCATCGCAAAAGCTGCTTTCCCTCAGTAGCACCACAGGTACAGTTAGGCTGGGAGCCAAAAGTTCATTCCTCTCCCATCCCTTAGGCACTTTGAACCCACACTTCGTCTGCAAAAAAGCCTGAACTACTAACTGCCAAGCTTCTGGGTACTCAGAGACAGGAAGCTGTTTCACTTTACAGGGAATAATTAAATATAAATTTGGCAAGAGAGACGGAGCTTGTGTTAGTGTAATTCTGGAGCCTAGTAAGCACTCATGAGAGAGGATCAGACCAAGCTTTCTGTCCCTGCTCCAAGGACAGTGTGCGTAGTCTTACCTCCCTGAATAACACACATGCAGCAGAGCAAAGGGCATAACCAGAAGCCAAGTGTCCTTCCAGCAGCATGCTTACATGTGCTCTTCCTCTGTTTCTCTGTCCTCTCTTCAGTCAGTCCCCACAAAGTCATGCTCAGATGACCCATAAGCTAGAGCTACGACGTCTCTAGAAAGTGAGTGAAATAGCAACAAAGTGGAGCTGCAGATGAGGAAAGGACCTTTACCCTCATGTACACAATCCAGTCTGTCAAATTTCAGTTGTTCCCTGGAGTTGCTACCAGACTGAGCACTGTGGCTAAGACAGTTTGGAGAACACTTACATGTGATTCTTTTTGAGGAACAGGTCTAAAACAGGCATCAGATAGTGCTCTCAAGGCAAAGGTAATAGCGAGCTGGAGAATTTTACAGTCAGATGGAGAATTTTAGCAACAGAAATGTAGGTGTCTAGAGAGTTTAGACAGCATCTGAGCAGAGATTTTAAGGATCTAAATTTTGGACCTAGAGTTAGATCCCTTTTGGAATCCAGTCTTAAATTCCTAGGGTGAAATAGAGGCCAACTTGCTGCTGAAATCTATGGGAATTTCACTATTAGCTTCAGCAATGCCAAGAGCTCCTTTTTAGAGCTAGAATGGGAACACTTATAAAGTATAAGAATAGTCTACTTGGCAAATGACATGCAATTTTCTCTAGCCCCGTGATCATAAAAAATACATAAATGACATGAAATACAAATATTTAACATAGCAATTATAATTTCCAAGGAACAACTTACAAAAAAATCCATTTTTGCCAGCACTGAAAGTATGTATTTGTTACCTTCTACATGAAAACCTACCTAAACTGCCTGTCAAGCATACTAAAAATCTGGAGAATCAGTATCACAGTCAAATGCTGTGGAAGGATGGTTTCATTCTTTGTGGGAAAGACTTGCTTTTCAAAGAATAAGTTTTAAAACTTCAGAGATATTGATGTATTCTCAGCTAACCAGATGCTGTATACTAACTGTGTGCCAGTATTCTCTCAGTGCTGGAAGAAAAATAGTTGAGACAACATATTTGATGGATTTGTTTAGGGATTTTCTATGCATATGGAAATCATTTGTTTCTCTACTGCAAAGTATGTTTGATTGTTCGGTATCAACATTTAACTAGAAAAAGTAGCTACAGTGCTCCCAGTTGTGCAAAGCACAAACTAAACTAAACAAAACCTGAAGAGCCGCTTCAGCATATCTCATGCTCATTAGGAGAATAAATGATGAAAAAATTAACTGATGACAGGTATGCAGATTTCTGTAGCTCAACAGTTTAATTTAAGAGTCTCGCTTGGTTCAGCTACACAGAAGGAAATCCTACAAGACTGATGTGAGCCCACCTGCAAAAAAATTGGGTTGGTGAGCATCAACAGGTTATGACAGAAAGTTCCACTGAAGTGTTAACTATACAATGCAGTCCCTTAAGAAAGAAATAATATCATATTTGTATGTTCTCACTACAGAATAACACTGGTGTTTAAGAAGTTTCCTCCTTTCTGTTCTTGAGGTTCCCAGACACAAGAATCTCAGATGGAAATACAGCCACACGTGGCACGCACCCTGTGCCAAGACATACATTGAAGGTGACACAGGTTGCATTGAATTCATTATGTGCACAGTGCAGAGATGCACATCCAATTAAATGTATTCCAGACTGGTTAGGCTGCATGGATCGGTTGTGCATACAGGCTACTGCATGTTTGGCCATTCCAGAGAAATGGCCAAATTCTTCCTTCTTCACACAAGCTTCATTTCCAAGCAGTTTGGATTTCCTTGGACATGTCATCTGATAGCCCTGGGTGTTTTTTTCTGTTCATGATCTGATGATGGGGAAGGCATTCTTATTTTACAGAGTATATTTATCATTCCAAAGCATGATTTTGTCATCCTGTTTTACCTTAATTGAGGTTGAAAGTTATAATTACTGCATGATATGCTTTCTTTCCCCGAGTGGTTACATGTAACTACTTTTCTGGTGTAAAGTTCACAGAAAGCAAATTCAAAATTTACTTCACTTATTTTTATTGTTACTCCAGCATAAGATCTGTTTTCTTGACAACTTTCTCAACAATAAACTTCAAAAGCAAATTTCTTTAAGAATTCAGTAACCACCCAAAACTAATCACCGCCTGGGTAACTTCTTTATTCAAATGCATAATAATTATTTTTTGCAATCAGATATGCAATAATATTTCCTAAGGCTTAGTTTTTGTGAACCAAAACACTTGTATATAGCTGCTTTATGAAACTTAAGATGTAACCGTCTTCCAGATGTGACGATATAGCCAAATTGAAAAGGAACCACATTTTGGGATACACTGCAAACCAGACTGTTTAGGTTTGTACACAAGGAACAACTAGAAATGGGGTCAGACTGCCTCCTAGGCAGGGATCTGAATTAAAATCTCATCATAAAACTTTGTTTTTACTTACCACAACAAATATTTTTAGGATTTAGGACACAGATAGATTTAGTGTTACTCCTACAGCTGTACTCCTGCCAGCAAAAAAATGTCAGGTTTAAATTTTCAAATATTTCACTTAAAAATAATCAACATCCTAAGATCTGTCTCCTTCCCAGAGGAACCTGGATAAAAACAGACACCTGCCTGTGCACGTTTGCAAGTAAATGTTTCTTCATTTACAAGCTTTAAAACAGTATATAAAAGGGCCTACAAAAACTGGAGGGGGAACCAAGCATGGTATCGTGCTGGAAAAGCACATTGAGGGTTTACACAGCTAGTAAATAAAACACCCATCCACTGCTGCCTTCACTGTAGTCCTTCGGTTCGGTACCCGAGCCTCTGGACTGAGTGCTGGGCTCACCCCTGGTGCGGCTGCTGCCCCCTCTCCCCTTCCCCTCCCATTTCCCTCACAGCTTGTGATGAAGCATTGGTGAGGAGGGGGCTCAGATCCACGTCCAGTGGGATGGGAGAGGCTGCTCAGTCCACCTCCATGCCCTGGTTTTCCTGCTGGTATGCCAGTGCTGGGTAAAGGGACCTTCTCCTGCCTCAGCACCTTCTGCAGCCCACTTTGCTGTAAGGTCTCCACGGAGCCTTTCCCATGAGGCTACAGAGCCCCACAGCACTGAAACACCAACCTGGCCCCACACATCCAAGCCTTGTTTTCTCTCTTCATTTACAACCATTTTTCACTGCCCAACTGAACAAGGCCAGAGGTGACTCCTTTCCCATGAACATACCCAAACTATTGCACTGATCAACTGCTGGTGAGCTGGGAACCTGCCCCCTGATAGCTTTTGCCTGCAGAGCTTGTTCAGTAACACTTTTATACCTCAGTAGTATCTTCACTTTGAGTACTGCGAAGCACTCTACAACCTCAACTAGATAGAGCTCCAAAATACTTCAAATCACACGTGTTAGATGATTATCTGCTTTCCCGGTGGGGAAACTGACTACAAAATGGATAAGGCCACATTTAAAACATGGTTGCCAAACAGAAGCACTCTAGCATTTGTTTCAGAAAAGCCAAGATACCCACCAGCTTAGCTGAAGTGAATACGGGCTGCTGTTCTGTCATCTGCTGAGGAGAACTGACATTTCTCAAGCTGGTTAACAAAAGCGAGTTTGTCTAAAATGAATGGATATGTCAAGATCTGGGCAAGTTATGGCTTTTCCAAGTCTGTGGCAGAGATTTGTACATCTCATAGTTAAAAGAAGTCCTGAAAAGAGATAAGAGTTCTACATCTTGCCCAAAATCAACTCTTAACAGACTACTGGCTATAATAAATTTGACACCCAAATCAGACCCAAAACCCTGTCTGATTCTTTTGCCATCCACAGGCACTGTACTGACCCTACAGCAAATGTGCTCCTGGGAGGCAAGATGTTGGCGTAAGAAAACTGACTGACAGTCAAAGACATCTCAAAGTAGGTATTAAACAACTGCGTAATTCAGAGAAGACATCAGTGCATTTTCCCAGGAGCCTGTTACTGAAAGGGAGACAGTGGGAAGAAAGCAGCAGAGTCTGGACGATGTACTTCAAATTATAGTGTTCTCATGCAACATGTTGAGGATTATATGTCGTAGAGAGAAAACTTGTGATGGACTAGAAAGACAAATATTACTCATTGCTTGGGACAAACACTCTGGAAAATGATTTTTAGGGGTTTTTTTCTCTTTTCTCAATCTTAAATCTGGGATTTGTATGCGAACACACCTGCCTGGTTATGAAAGACACTCGTCATCTCCCTCTCCCCTTTCCTCACATCCGGGGATGTCTGGGTGAGGAGTCCAGGGGAACAAATAATGGAAGGCAAGCAGCGAACTTCTAAAAGATACAAAGGTCTGCACTGAGGAAAGCTGTATTGAGTGAAGGTAATTATTCAGACTTTTCTAATCAATGTAAAGTAGGTTAGGACTGTCCCAGCTACCCTGAGAGCAGGTAAAGGAGACACTGTACAGACAGATTGCCTTTCTGTTTCTACATTTTCTCTCTGATACTATTTTCAAAGCTATTTGGGGTGAAGATGAAATTCTGTCGTGCATTCTATGTACATGTACACCCCTCCCTGCTCACAATCTTATCTCACTAGCAACGGAGAAAATATGCTCTTAGGGTTGGAAGAAAAATATCTGCGTTCCTTTTCAGCAAACACATATTTGTTTGAAGTCCAGTAAACATTTTTGTCCAGTTTGACCACTTCTGAGATGGGAAAATTAAAGAACTCCCATAAGATCCCAAGGGTTAATTTGAAGTTACCTTTTTTCAAATATTAAGTTAAATGTAGGGTATGTCTATACAGAGAGGTACCAACAGGAACAAGCTGCTTTGCCCACCCAGGATCCAAATGGACCAGATGCAAAGCATCTTCAAAACAGAAGTGATTTAATTAAATTTCACAGTGCCATTCTCAAGCTACGTCCTCTGCTTTAGTGGCTTGATACTTCACCATTCTAAATCAAGTCTAAACAAGTGATCCCTTGAGTCCAGCCCATTTGGAAGGTGGCTGATAGTCGCCTCGTTCCATACCTGTCGATTAAGAAAAGAAGAAAAAACACCCCTGTTTTTAGCTTTACCTCTTAGAGAAGATCTCAAGTTAACCAATAACACTTACTAGCATGCATTAGATATCCTAGGGTCACAGGACAGCTCAGGCAGGACAGGAGCTTGGGAGGTCCCTGGTCCTCCCCTGCCTCAGCAGGCTCAGCGCTGAGATCAGACAGGACTGCTCAGGGCTGTGTCCCCTCGGGGCTGGACACACACACACCCCCCCCCCGAACCAGCACAGCCTCCCTGGCCAGCCTGCACCTCTGCCCTGCTCACTGGCCCCTGGGGAGAAAGTTTCTCCCTATATCCAGCCTGCACTCCTCTCATTTTAATTTACACCCCTGGTCTTTTTTCCTTCTATCATGTAGCACTGGGAGCAGCCTGGGGCTGTCTTCAGAAAGTACAAACACGCTCTGCACTGTAGACCTCAAGGCACAATAAATTTACCTATGCTTATGTTGTCACTGGCAGGTTGGGTTAAATTACTTTTGGGGGTTGCATCGTGAGCTGGCAGCTTCTTTAAACCATGATGGTTTTTCTAGCCACAGTTCAAGCTGGCCATGTGTGTATAGCTCTGAAAGTGCTTACCTTTGCATACAAGGGTTGTTCCCTTTATGTCAATGTGACTCCACACCGTGTGGGAAGTAAAACATGTACGGAAATATTTGTATGGTCAGGCTGAGATAATGCAGAAGGATCTTGTGAGACCGAGAAAGCAATAAAACAGCAGAATAAATTCATGGATACACATGTAAAGTGATATGGGGAAAATAATCTTAACCTCATATATAAAATAATGGGCTTTGAGCTGACTGTTACCACTCAGGAGAAAGACCCTGGGATTATGTTCTATGAAAACAACTCCTTCCTAGCAATCAAAAAAGCAAATTGAAAGTTAGGAATTATTAGGAAAGGAGTAGAGACCAAACATAGCTATGCAGCTGTATAAACTCACAGTATGCCCGTGCCTTGAATACTGTCTGCAGTTCTCATTTCAGAAAGCATATAGTAGAAGTGGCAGAGGTTCAGAGGAGGGCGACAGAGGTGACCAGAGGTATGGTACCGTTCCCATGGAGGGCACAGTTGAGCACACGTGAGTCTGCAGCCTGGAAAAGAAGTGGCTTAGAGAGGTGCCATGACCACGGTCCACCAGAATCACTGAGTGGAGCAAGATCTGCTGTTCACCACCTCTTCTACTGAAGATCATCCAGTGAAGCTAATGGGAGCCAGGTTCAAAATCTGCAAAAGGAGGTGACTCTTGATGCACAAGGAAGCAGAGCTGTGGAGCTCATTGTTCAAAGGTGACTTAGGGCAGGACCCAGAAGAGAGACCTGTTGGGAATAAAGAGAGAAACCACAAAAGGCTCGGGAAATCTGCCAACCTGAAACTAGTATGAATCTGGAACAATACTCAGCAAAAATATCAAATACCTTTGCCCAGTTCTTACTCTTTTGGGGGCATTTGCTTACAGCCACTGCTGGAGGCAAGACATTGGGCTAGATAAGCCCGTGCTCTGACACAGTATGGCCTTTTTTATGTTCTTTTCAGAGTCATAGTGTGTTTGTACTGATTTTTTGATGACATTATAAATTTACTTTCTGTGACTATTATAAGGAAATAAACCTTTGCAAGAAAAAATGAAACATAAAAGTTCTATAGCTCAAAAATTAAGGCTAATAAATTAAGAAAAATATTATCATTCAAAGACTTTCTTTGTAAACTAGTAAAGAAAGGCTTAACAAGAACCAGTGATGGCAGCTGAAGCCAGATTAGATGAACTTAATACAGGAGCAGTTAGGTAACATGCAATGGCCTGTGATACACAGAAGGTCAGGCAAGATGATCTAATGTCCCTTCTGGCCTAAATATCTCCGAGTATAGTACTCTGGCAGCCACACAAATGTTGAAAGCAAACTCCAACTCAGCATGTTTTCTGTCAGCCACACTATATCTAGATAGATTTTCGTGCCAGGTTTTTAAAACTTGTCCTGTTGATTTTATAACTGCACTTTATTTGTCTGCTTAAAGAAGATAATATTGAAATTCTAGGACAACTTAGAGCCATGATAATCTGCAACCTTCAGTTTGCATTTATTTATATAAATATTTGTTTCAGTTTCAATCAATGCCATATTTTCATCTTTGTCAGCTCCCTGGTATTTTGCTTTTTGAGTGTAGTTGTTCAGAAAATACATTTTTTCTCCCTCAGTAAAATTCTGATTTCCACATTTTTTCATTTTCACCAGAAGTGTAATACCAGTGAGTCATGTGTGGATTTCCTGATCAATCAAAGAATTGCTCATTCTCCACAAAACAATGTTAAAATTCCAGAAAGTGATTCTGGTGCTAGGACGGGGACGTATGCTGGTTTTAAAAATGGGAAAAAGAGGAAACAATAATATGAGTAAACAAAAAAATACCCTGTAACCAAATCAGAAAGAAGAGGAATTTTTTGATAATTCCCCGTCCTTTCCTGATTTAATACAGGTGGTATCAGGAATTGTTATAAGGTTACTGTCTTCAGTCACGCTCTTGTACCCCCTTCCCACAGACCATCCAGAAATCTCTGCCTTCCTCTCTCTCATTCGCATTCTGTCTCTCTCTCTCTGAAACTAATGTTTCAAAATAATTTAAATCATATGTAAAAAGGCCTTCTAGTTTCAAGTTTCCTTTCGAGTAGCCTATTAACTCTAATCACCTCTGATTCATAATTTTGGGTGGCATTTACAGATTTCTACAAGTATACACAAAATCCATTGAAGATTTTATTAGTCCTGTCTAATAAAAACACATGCTTGAAATAAAACTGCTACTTAATCTAGCCTGTAAACTCTCTGTTTGTCTGCTTGGAAGACGAATTGTTAGTAGAAGTCAGTGAAAGCAAAGGTTATGTCCAAATCACTGCTACATCTTAAAAAGCTCATAATCTTATCACAAAGCATGTAAAAGGGCAAAGGTTAGCAGCAGTATTCTACTCTTTTTACCATATGGATTTGTTTTCAGAGCAATTCTCTGAGAGAAATTATTTATACGCATTAGTCTGTGGTATCAGATTAATACATGCACTTATGAGTAGGTGGACATGATTGAACAAGCTAACAGGATTTTTTCACTTCTAATTACCAGGGATCTATCAAAGAACTAATAAATAATAACTTAACAAAACCACAAATCTGTGTCCACCAATCAATTTATCATACTGACTTAAAGGATGCACTAATTTTCTCAGTAGTGCCATAATAAAATGCTTACTCTTCACCTTCTGTAGAAAACAAAGTCTCAAAATCAATACAATAGCATATGTGTGAAATGTGTTTAGAATGAGATAGCTGAGAGATTTCAAAGTGTAGTTGCCAATAGGATATCATAATTACATCAAGTTATTCTTAGTGAGGTTTCAGGGAACTGATATTATTTCAGGTGCTAGTCAACAAATTCCTGAGACATAAATAAAAACAGCTGTACGTTTTGATAACGATAACTGAAAAACTTAAACTTCTAAAAACAACAGCCTTAAGTCAGACCCACAAATTGCAAAGACAGTATCCCAGAAACAAGTGCCTGAAAAGAACTGATGAATCAGCAGGTGGAGAGCTGAGCCTGAACTTCATACACGTTCTACAATAAAAGGGCTAATGCAATCCGTGTATGTATAAAAAGGGAACCAGTCCCCCTGTGGGGAGAGACTATGGGATTATGGAAATGAATTTATCCCTCATACAGCACAGGCCCTATACATTTTAGAGTGATGCATGATGATCTGGTGCCCATTTTAGAAAAGATGGCAAAACAGTGGGAAGCGTAAAGGAAAGAACAACAAACCCAGTTCAAAGACCAGAGAAAATGCTTTCATATAGAATTGGTGAGGGAGTAAGAAGTGAAGCTAGCTCTATAGCTTAGTTAAGATATACACTTGGGAGAGGAAAGACAGAGATTTGGACCCATAAGAAAATGACTCTTAACATCTATGAAATTAGGTATTAATTGGAAGGAGACCAGACTTCTCCCTCAAATGAAAAACTGATTCCAATGACCTGTATAGTTGTGCTCATATTACCTGTCTGCCAGAGAGTGCAAATGTAAATGGTTCCCTGTTCTATACAAAATTGTAAGAGGGAGGCTTTAGACATCCCAGTCCCAGAAGATGTGGGGCAAGAACTAACACTGAGCCACTGGACTGGAAAAAATGATAGCACCAGATATAGGGCATATATTGTGCAAAGCCTGATCCAGGAGGCACGGCCAGAAAATAAGCACCGTGATATGTGCTATAACCACGACAGACATTCCCCAGCCTGGTTTCACCCCAGCTGTCTTTAGGCACTTAATTCAGTTGCAAGACCAGTATGTAGGAAGACTGTATCATCAAAACTGCTTGCTTTTCCTCCAGTGACTGTGTGATCACTGCTGGAGACTTGAGTGGCCCTTTTCTGAATAGACCGTGACTCAGATCCCTCAAGTGGTAAAGAAACTTGAGTGATGCTAACAAAGGCAGTGACAGCTCTCATGACTACTAAAATTACAAGGCATCAGAGTGGGCAAATTGAATTTAAAGTTCAAAAGTAGGAATTAGTTGGGCGGTAGGCACATATGGGCGGACGTGTACCGTACATTTCAGCTCTGTGTAACGGTGACCTTGGCTACTTCTGAGCAAAGCGACTTTCCTTCTCAGCTGTGTGCAGGGCGCTGGCAAGGAACTAGGTAGGTGCCAGCAGCCCATCTATGGTTTGGCACGGCTCTGAGCACAGAGAGGGTAATCAGTGCTCCCACTTGGCATGCTGGATGAGCTGCAGCAGTCGCATAAACACAGCTGTCTTGCTGCTGGTTGCAGCTCCCAGTCTTCCTGGTCTGACTCAGATACTTCCCGACACCACAGCAATACTCCAGCTGTGGTCCTGCTGCTGGTGGGCGAAGGGACTGGAGAAGGCTCCTGCATGGGAATGCTTGTCATGCTCTTTGGCATGTGCAGAAGATGAACATAGAATAGTTTCTAACTAAATTTTAGTATACTGAGTGAAAGTATACTGGCTTCACAAAACCAGGGGAAGTACATTCATATTTAACAGTAAAATAACTAGCAAGCTTGGTTTGAAAAAACAAGAAATTTCAGTAATTTTTCAATATTCAGAAAGTTAGATTTTTCTGCTTAACAAGTAATATTATCCCAGTAATCTGCCTTCAACCCAGCAAAAATCCAATGACTTTCACAGTATCTTTGCCTATGAAGGAACTGCAGGACGAATCCATAAACATAAATTGCTGAGTCTGTTACTTACAGTTTGCAGTCATTTATTCCTTTAAGTTTTCCTAGTTCAAACCCAATAGGACAGCAACACCTACCAATACAATTAAACCCAATAGTTGGCCATTGCTTTAATTAAAATTCATTTTTTCTAAATTTTAGACTGCAGAAGGAACTTGGCATAAAATTTTCCAGCCTGGAAACAATTTTTATGCTTGTAGGTTTTCAAAGGGATCTTTTTGACTGTTTTTAAGTTACAGAAACATAAGAAACACATAGCTAACATTTAAGAAGGGACTTCTTGTTGTTGTCTTGATGCAACTCGTGTGTGGATGGAAATCCTTTAAAAGATATAACACTATATTCGTTCACAGGCCTAAGATTCCCTCATTTTTAACAGAGCACCTGTGTGTGTTCATGAGTGATGTACAGATATCAGTGAGGGGCCCAACCAGCAAAGACTGAGTCTGGGTTCGATCATTCTGAGAGTTCAGTGGTTTTGGATCGAGGGATTTAATCTGAGCCTATTTCTTGTAGTGTATTTTAAAGGTGAAAGGGCTTTTCTTCTGCCAAGATGAGAATATAGGGCTGCAGGGATTTGCATTTCTCTTGCAGCTGGAGTCATCACTAACAAATATGGCCTTAATTCTGGAAGCGGCTTAGCCCAAATAGATCTCTGCTGTGATACAGTGCTCTATTACAGCTGGTCTTCAGAGGCAGAATGAGCTCCACCAGCTGCAGCATGAGGTCAGAGCTGACTGGGAGAGCACACTGCCATTAATGCTTCACCGTTGCCCTTCTGCAATCCTTGCTGCAGCACGAGCCTTCAGTATTACTGCCCTCCACATCAGGGGGAGATGTTCACCCTCCAGACAGTTTATTGGAAATTTAAGGTTCTCACTACAGCTTTATTTATTCTTTTAAACTAGACTTTCAATAGGTGAGACAATAATCTGAGCCTCCGTGGTCATCAGCACCAAAAGCCTAGGCTCCAGGTCCTCTCCTGCAGCCAGAGCCTGTGCGGAAGGAAGGGATGGAGGCAGAGGAGGTCAGAAGGGGACAAGGCAAGCTGTGCTGAGGGACAGAACCACTCAATTAAAGTTTCTCTTCAGGTGTTTGTTAACTGAGTACCTCATTAATCTCCTTAAAACTGATTTACCTACAGGCTATTGCTGGAAGTTTCAACTCCTGACATTCCCCTTCCCCAGGGATTGCTCCAGCAAATGAGCCACCTTCATTTTTCATTGAATTCTCCCCTTCCTGGGCACCTCTTCTCCTTAGCAGAATGCAACTTTGATTAAGATCTGCCTTTGACCTGAACCTTGCAAACCCGCTGCCTCTGAGCAACACAAAGCTAGGTAAAGTGTGCTCGCACATTGTCCCCATCAGCCAGGGAGGCTGAGTAGGCAAAACCCACGTTCTCAGAAACATTTTTGTACAAAAACTTCAGAATGAAACTTGATGGCAAAACTATCAACTTTCCACTGTGAAGTAGCCACGGTTCTGCTATACAATTTCCTATATACTGCTGAATTCCAAGTCTTCTTGTTTTACTATATTTTTCCCAAGTAAATTAGAAATTTATCACTTCTAAATGATACTATGAAGTTAACTGAACAGCTGTCCTGGAAAAAAGTATTATTATTTGTTATAGCTGATGAGGTAAGGAGTGAGTTTCATGAAATAAAAGCTTATTAGGGACTCATTCTTGTTCCAGTAAAGAAGGTCTTTCAATTCCAAAGATTGTATTATCGGCAAAGTTATATATATTGCACAGAAATCTATGTCGGCCTGTGTACACACGTACACATTTACACGCATGCACATACGTTCACTTCAAAAACTATACTTATGCATGTTTGCTCTTGAAAAATAGATAACTCTATGAAGGTAAATTCATATGTAACATTGATTGAAGTTTGCTTTCCTTGTATTTAAAATCCAGGAAGCATGTGATGCAACATCCTACAGTCTCTGTGCTACATCTGACTAGCTCATATTGAATACAAGCTCTGTTAAGTTGAAAGGATTTCTGGTTTGTTTCAACTTGAAAGTGATTTAATATGAGGCCCAGAGAGAAAATCTGTCTCAGTAATCAAATTATAACAAGTAAGGATTAAAAGTATTACGAAGTTTAAGCAATCTTTTAGCTGCCCTGTGTTCTTGAGGTCATTTGAAGCTGGCTGTGGGAATAAGTAAAATAAAATAACAAGAGGGAAAAAACCCAAAGTATTATAGAAGGGAATCAAAGAGCGTTCTTCAGGATTAGATTATGGTACAAGAAAGGGACTGAAACATTTTCCAGGATCCTTAATTCATTTTCCTTTGGGGAACATAATTTAAAAAGGGTATTTAAATACCAGTCTTTTCTTTCCTTCTAAGCTGGGTGTACTAACACTTAAAAATTAATGTTTTTATCTGAAAAAATGCAATAGGTGCTGATAATGTCCACTAATTTGCAAAATAAACAGCATTCCCCAAATAGACAATTTTAGGGTCTGGACATATGGTATTAGTTGTTTATTATTTGCTGTATACGTACATACATACATATAAAAAAGCACGTATTTAGCCTAAATAAATAGTGTCAAATGTATTAACATCAAATAGCTTTCTAGCAACTCATGTAAGTGCCTCAGTGCAAAAGACAGTCATGTCTGCTTTTGTAGGTCATTTTAACAACTTTTACAGAGTCAGACTGAACCAATTCACAACTAAGGTACTGGTGGCATCTCCAACCTGATGCAGGAAAGGGCTGAGGTGATGTTACGAGGAGATACAAGTTTTTCTTTTCTCTGTCTGAACCTGTTTTTCTTTCATTTAGTAGCATCTTTCCCAAGAGCTAAAATTGCTTAACATCACTAGAAATGCCTGGTGTATCCTTTGAGATTAATTCCACTAAGTCTTATTCCCCTAGCCTGCACCAGTGAAATCAACTATGAAGTGGAAAAGGTGAGGACTTGCAATCACAATTAATTTCCTCAAATTAATTTTGTCGGGGGAAAAAAAAGAAACATCAAAAGTTACTTTTAGTTTATCCTGATATTTTGTTTCCAAGAAAATTTTTTAACCAACCCATCCTGAGTATTTACCTATGTGGTAAGTCCTGACAAATGTATATGTATGGATAACTGCTGTATGTTGCTGAGGTTTACTTTAGAGCAACAGCTCAGGTCTAAACAATTTTGCTCAGAAAGCACTGTGACCCACCACCACACCCACATCCACCTCGCCACGCTATCGTATGCTCTGTGGGAAACGTAACCCCTGAGGGACCAAACAGCCACCACCCTTGTGCTGAAAAGTTACAGCCTGCGTGTTGCCTAGTCGTTGTGCAGAGGGAGAGGAAAGATCAGGGCACTGAGCCCATTTACTTACCTATAATTTAAGATTTTAATTAGGTTGTCATGGGGGAATTGTGGACGTCTGATCATAATTGGTTTTTTTCTAGCAAATGAAACATTGTTTGCATGATTAAAAAAAACCCAAATCTTAACCTAAATGAGGTAACACAAACAAAAATGCACTATGCAAGAAAGCGGGTGTCCAGATTCGGTCCCTAAGCCTTCAAAAAGCAGCTGCCCATTACTGTTAGATGGTCTTTGTGTCAGAAGTTCACTTTCCAGAGGAAACAGTGAGTCCGTGCAGTATTATGCATATATGTGTCTGGAGGACTGTTTTAAAAAAAGTAGGGCGGGTGAAATCTGTATTGGGTTGAGCAGACACCTCTGGACATGGCCAGAGTGTAAATGCTCTCAGCAGAGTTGGCTGCCTCACTGGCAGGCTGACCAGGGAGCATGGAGAGCAAATCATTTCCAAAGGTGGCAAGCTATGCTTTCTTGCTTTCTTTTTTTTTTCACCTGTAGACTGAGAATATAACTGACTCAGCTTCTGACGTATAAATCCAGCCAGTCACTTTCTTCTGCGATGGCTTGAATTCCATTATCCATGTATTTTAAAACAAGTTGTTACAGCCTGGGCAACTTCATTGGGTCCTGAAGGGATGCACCCGCGAGTGCTGAGGGAGCTGCCAGAAGTCATTGCTGGGCCGCTTTCCATTGTCTTTGAAAGGTCCTGAAGAACAGACAAGGTGCCTGGAGACTGGAGGAAAGCCACTGTCACTCCAGTCTTCAAAAAGGGCAAGAAGGCAGACCCAGGAAACTACAGGCCAGTCAGCCTCACCTCCATCCCCAGAAAGATGATGGAACAGCTTGTTCTGGACGTCATCTCAAAGCATCTGGAGGAAAAGAAGGTTATCAGAAGTAGCCAACACGGATTCACCAAGGGGAAGTCATGTCTGACTAATCTGATAGCCTTCTACAATGGTGTGACTGGACAAATAGATGAGGGGAGGGCAGCGGATATCGTCTACCTTGACTTCAGCAAGGCTTTTGGCACTGTCTCCCACAGCATCCTCATAGGCAAGGTTAGGAAGTGTGGGCTGGATGAATGGACAGTGGGGTTGGATTGAAAACTGGCTGGCAGATAGAGCTCAGAGGGTTGTGATTAGTGGCACAGAGTCTAGTTGGAGGACTGTGACAAGTGGTNGGAAAGGCTGAGGGACTTGGGTCTTTTTAGTCTGGAGAAGAGAAGGCTCAGAGGGCATCTCACGAATGCTTATAAATACTTAAAGGCAGGGTGCCGGGAGGATGGCACCAGTCTTTTTTTGGTGGTGCCCAGTGATAGGACAAGAGGCACAAACTTGAATGTAGGAAGTTCCATCTAAACATGAGGAGGAACTTCTTTCCTTTGAGGGTGGCAGAGCACTGGAACAGGCTGCCCAGGGAGGTGGTAGAGTCTCTGACTCTGGAGACATTTTAAACTCACCTGGACACTGTCCTGTGCAACCTGCTCTAGGTGACCCTGCTCTGGCAGGGAGGTTGGACTAGATGATCTCCAGAGGTCCCTTCCAACCCCTGTGATTCTGTGGTTCTGTGGTTCTGTGATTAAGAAAGTCTCCAAGGCACAGGGTCTGAGGGACTTGGCATAGCTGTCACTGGCAAGCGTGGCTGGGTCCCAAGCTTCCCACACAGCCGCAGCGGAGGGTCCCACTCCTTTGGGCCAGAAGACTACGGCGCCAGGCAGACGTGATGAGGGATGCGGGGACAGCAGCCTTACAGCAAAACATGAGGCAGGTGCGGGTGTGGGTGCTGGTCTCCAGGAATTTTATTAAAGACTTAAAATTATAGCATTATATATATACACATGCATCATATTTTATATATATATACACACACACATTTGTGTACACACTATATTTTGGCCCAAGTATGCTGTAATATTGGTCACTTTTTTGGACAAGATATCTGTGAAAGCAATGACAATTTTTTCCTTGATACCTTTTGTCTTTTATACTCTTTGGTTTTTTGGGAGGTCATAGTCCAAAAAAAACAGTTGGACTTGATGATCTTAAAGGTCTCTTCCAAATAAAATGATTCTATGATTCTATGAAAACATGAAAATCATCAACCTGCACCAGACAGACCTTCAATAAGTCATTTTTATTGAAACATTGACCCATATACTGCTCTGACTTGCAGAGTTAAAACTGATTTATTTTTCTACCAGAGGTATGTTGTTGACAGTATCACTTTAAGTTTATTACGCTTGATTATGAAAATACTGTTAATAAAAATCACATTTGGTTTTTACCTAAGCATTTTAGTTTTAGTAGCTGTGATGCTGATACATTTTCTGTGTGGAAAACAAAGCTCAGCAGAGGCTGTTGTTAATTTTTGAGTGAATACATACACAAATACTTATGAGGATGTGTTCCTCTAGAGCAATGAGAAGAGCCCCCACCTAATTAGGTGACTGCCTGGATTTCGCCTTCCTTTCTTATTGTTGCTGCCCTGGATTCCCTTTGGGGAAGTCCTTGGTTGTGGAAGGGCTTGGATCCATGCCTGCTGGATTCAAGGAGAAGTTGTCGGTGAAGGACACTTGATAAAGGTCTGATTGAAGATCTTTATTTGGCAATGGCTTCAGAGTATTCTTTCATATGGTAAGGGAGCTGGCTCTAGAAGGATCACTGGGAGTATGAAGCTCCCTCACTGGAGAGGGAATCTGCTGGGAAAAGCTTTTGATAAGATCTTGTAAAGGATGGAGAGGAGAGGAAACTGACTTTTTAAAAATACTTGGAGCATGCCCTATAGATCTTCATTCAGGCAGTACCAGTGATTTCAGAGAAACTGCTTTGGAGAGCCAGGGGTTTGGTTTTCTCTGGTTACTCAGTGCACAGATAGCAAAGGAGAGAAAACAAACACATGCTGTCTCCTTGGTGCCCGGTTGCTAAGACTTTAGCTGTAGGATGAAAACAGACAGGACAAGGTAGTAAAGACATCCAAGAAAGCATGGGTAAATGAGTGCAGCAAGGGAAGTGCACCTCTTCAGAGGAATAATCTGCCTCTCAGTCAGAAGTAGTATCTCAACAGTGACTTCAATCTAGTCAGCAGTAAAATAGGTCCATAGAGTAGTAAGAGGGGTCCAGGTCATCCACTGATGAGAGGGTGTGGACCCAAGGCATCTCTCCAGGAGGAGAACAGACAACAGAGGGAGCTTGGATCACTAAGCAGTACTTCAACTGTTGACCTGTAGTAAGGACACAGTCACGACTAGAGCTACTGGTCACCAGCAAGGATAAAACCACTTAGCCCTAAACTAGGGTTCTGTCTTAAGAACTAAATAAGGAATCCATGTATGCCTTTAAAAACAGCAATATATTTGCCCACCACCAGGTTTCCTGACTTTATTTTGTTTCAGGGCTAGTGGGCTAGTGCTTGTGAGTCACATCTGCAAAACATTGCAAGTTAGCACAGAACTGAAATCCAAAGAAATTCAATCTATGGAAGAGAGGATTTTCAAATGTTGTACAGTTTACAATCAGGAGAAAAAATACTCAATAGGTGTCTGCTAGAGATATTCAATTGTTTCTTTTTAATCCCAATAACTATCACATCCTCTGCATCCCATCTGACCAGAGGAAGGTACAAACTGCGTACCCAGAGATTGTAACACACCTGTCACCACCTGCAATATAACTGCAACCACCGATGTAGAGAGTACTGCATTTTAAACTGAAGCATTTCTCTCAGTAGAGAAATTGTCTCCCAGCCTATGACTGTGACACACGAAGTTAAATTAAGATTAGAACAAAATCTGGGAGGATGATTTAAAATGAGAATCAAAAGGTTAGAAAGCTAAATGCTTTTTCAGAGCCAGTGGTTGTCATAGTAACCACTTGTAGAACTTTTTTTCTTGGAAACACAGAGTAAACACTTATTAAAGTGGGCCTCAGTGATACAGTAAATACATAAATTTATTATTATTTGCAGTCAGAGCTGGGTGAAGAAATCCAGGAGACACTGTTTCAGAATTTGTTTTCCTTCTCAAACCCAAGGTCCAACGATACAAAGTCATTCAAGCGACCAAGGAGCAGGAGATGCATGTTTATTGTCTGGTCTGGCCCATCCCTGGGGCCATCCCTGGGGCTCTGCAGCCGCAGCTAAGCAACCAGCTTGATCTTGGTCAAACTCAAAGACATGGATAGTATATATTAGGCTATAGTGTTGTGAAGAGTGTGACATGACGTACAGCTGGCATGGCAAATTTTATTTAAGGAAACACAGTTTCAAATTAGTCTCATTTTTCTGTACTAATTAGGTTGTGGGTTTTGTTTGCAGCCAAGCTGTGTGAGTTAAAAGTCTACTGGAAAGACTAATACATAAGGCAAGCTGCATTCTCTCCGGGCTTTAGCTGTATGGGACAAACCAACATCCCGTTAAACAAGATAACATTAAAATTATACATAAAGTATTCCAATGTGAATGGTTTGGGTATGTTAAACCATGCACTTGAACTGCTGTGAGCATCTACAGTTTGAATTTTCAACGTATCAGGTGCTTTGAATCACTCCAAAAAAAGGATGTGTGGTCTCAGGACAAATTTGTTCAATAAAGACACATGCCAATAGCAAATTCTTGATTGCACATGAAAACACAGTCACGTCATGTGAAGTCCTAATTTAGATTTTAAGATTAAAAAGATGGAATCTTAAAATCTTCTTTTGAAGTCTTCTTTTAAAAGGTGAAAAATCTTTTTAAAATATCTTCAAAAAATAAATTTGAAAAAGATGCCTGTGACATTCACCCTTTCTTTATTAAGCAGCAGTACTTACTTATAACTTTGGATACAGACATTGAACATCTACCTTAGACAAACATGGAAAAAGAAAACAAAGGCAACTCTGATTAAACTGAGTTGTAAAAGCAGGGGTCAAGTGTTTAACTCCTAGCCATATTTATTGGAAAAATATTGCTGAAGTAAACTATTTACAAGTGACATCAGATCTTCAAAAGACAGTATCCTCATTGCAAATAACACAATGTAAAACAGCTCTACCCTGAAAACACTGTAGCGCCTGCTATGGCTAGGAGGTTTTGGACATTTGACCTCATACCACTCTCCTCTTACTTCCGTGAAGAAGCCTTTTCTTCAGCAAAATAGAGATGGACACAGCTTCACATCTAATTCATAACCAGAGCTACAAAGTTACTTAAGGTAAGAGAAACTCCCACATGTTCAAGGTTTGTATGAGGGGGAGGGAGATCTGAGTGTCTGTCCTACATCCCAATGATTGCAAAAATAGAGGAATGGTGTTGGAAGCAAGGCCTGGAACCCCAGTCTTCCCACCACAAAATGATTTTTTTCTTTGCTAGGCTACATGTCAGACTTCTGCCTATGTGCCTTTATGTTCTCTCTTAGACGGAACAAATTCTCTGTGCTGGGATGCTACTGCAAAAAAAAAAAAAAAATTGATGAAGACTGTCTCAGCTTCAGCATCCCAATTTCTTCCCCCAGAGGATGGTTTGAGGGTTGTCCTGTGTCATAACATTTTGGTAATGCAGATTGGTATTCCCATAGGAGCTCAGTCAGTAGGCAACTGAGTATTTTACACCAGGATAACCTAGGGGGAACTATTTTTGTGGGAGAGGGGAACATGGAACATTGTGGACATAAAGTGTCAACAATAACTTCATTTTCTGAAGATCCTGACTTTGGGAAGTGTTTAGTTTTCTCAGCAACACCTGCTAAACTAAGCCTCTCTGGGAGACAGATAGAAAACACGTTGGCTACATCTATACTACTAAATCAAATGAGCGTGGGACTGTTTTCTGTCACTGAGTCCAACTGGCATGGAGCAGCCTACATCCATACTCTGAAATTCTCATCTTCCAAAACACGCTGGCGGCAGCCAAATTGCCTGTGATCTCTGAATGACATTTGGCCTCTGGAAATCTTTAGTGTACTCAGCAATTGTTTGGGATAGTGCTAGCTGGTCCAGATCAAAACCATACTAGGAACCCTTCTAACAGTTAAACAGTTAGATGACTCAGTTATCATGTCCAGGAACATTCCCAACACAGTTTAATTTAATAATATAGATGCCGTCATTTTAACTCTTCCCCAAACAGGCACAGATGTGAGTTAGGAGTTAGGCAGACTGACTGCCAGGACTGGGGTAGTTCTGGAAATGTAGACAATTAAATTCAATTAAATTTTCAGCTTGTAAAATAAAAATTTGGATTTTGACAACCAGACTTCACCTAAGACTCACCTAAGACTTCACCTAGGTATATGGTGCTAAAATGTCTTGATGTGACTCTATAGTTTTAATGTAGCGAGTGTTTTCACAATGACCAAATGAAAGCTTCTAAGCTCACTTTGCTTCACACACAGCACAATTTCCCTCTCATGAAGCAATCAACCATACAGATGTTTCTCAGATGCATGAAACAGTATAAAATTTCTGCAGGAAACCAGAATTTGTTCTGGTTTTTCACTCCGCATAAATTTTTCTACACAGCTCTATTTAGGACAAAATTCCAGTTTAAAGTATCTATTTCCCATGTATTGGTTTGTGATATTATCATCTATAACTCTTTGCACTATTCCTTTCACTATTTATTCAGCTTTTAAATGTCCGGAAAAAAAACCCCTTGCATTAATTTTGAGCCTGAATCATGATCTGCTAAAAAGGACTCCCAATAAAATTTGCTGGATTTCTGATGGACATGTGAATCTACTTTTGCAATACCCACTGAGGATTCAGAAGTACAGAGCCTTAGGCTAGGTTGTGAATGTGTTATAAAAACAAAAGTAGCTGATGCATGAATATGTCATATTAATTTTTCAGTCTTGGGTTGAACAGCACAGCGAGTACTCCTGCATATGTGGGGAAGGAGAATAATACCTAATACTTTCCCTTGGAGAACTACAGAAGAGAAAAGCTAGTCCATTCTTACCACAGCTCTTCTTCAGGACGTGCCTGGTTGCTTTGCTGATGGACACACGAATTCTCCAGCTCAGTTTACCCACTGACTGACTTACTGACCCTCTGAAGTAGATTGTGATGCTTACTATGCTGTGAGACTGTATAGACTCTGGGGTACAAAATGCTCCTTTTCCTCCATTCCTAAGGCTTGTGCATGCTCTAAAATGTGTGCTATGCATAGAAATAAAAGAGCAATGGGATTTTAAAACAGATAAAAAAGTACTGGACTGGACAGGCCAAGCTCTTGCGGCACAGAAGCAGGGACCAAAAGACATCTTGATGTCTGAAACTGAAACAAACTAAACCCAAGCATCTCCACCAACACACTGGAAACTGGCAGGGAAGGCAGGAAGGAGCTGAGTCACCTGGATAGGGGGAATCAGTGAAAGAAAGAAAAAAGTTGAGATTAGCAATCTCTCTTCTCGGTATGTATCATAGTTATCTAAACTACAAGTGGAAGCTTCTGAATTTTGTTCCTCATCTTCCAGTGCTGCAAACAGCAGGAGATTGTGTACTTTCTTAATTTAAAGGATAAACCTGATTGCTTCAGCATTCGGTGCACAATAATGAAAAATAACTAGCATCTCAGTATCTGTACACTCTTGTACAGCTGAAGTAAAATCCACTTGGCAGGAGCCATGGGATAAATTAGACCTTAGAAAAGAATCCAGATCTTCAAATTAGAGCTAGTCAGGATTTTTTTTTTTTTTGGCAAGACAATTTTATGTGAACACATTGAAACATGCTGCTTTAGTTAAATCTAAGTTTTCAGCAGAAACATCACAATTTGAACTATTTTTTTAGTCGAAGAAAGATTCTTACCTGTTGAATGGTATTCCAAGTATGGATAAAGAAAGAGAGATACACCTGACTTCAGAATAGCCAAAGCATTTAACAGGTGCATGAAAGATCTAATTCATGTTCCTGGTCAGAAACAGGCAAAACTGAGTTTCTACATCTTTCATTAGTGCCCTAATCTCCTGGTCTAGTCTACACTCTGTTCTCTTACTGTCCATGAACAATTTAAAATAGTTTCTGGATTTTTCTTGGGGTAGAAAATAATGGCCTTTTTCTCTATGCTTTTTGCAAGATGAAAAAACCTTTTTCCTACCCAGCTCCACTTCTGATCTATAATTTTGCACCCGCTATACTGAACATTGCTACCACTGTCTGGAAAGAAACTCTTGAGCCCACAGAGGCAAATCATTGCTGTGGCCATGAGGTGATCAGTGCAGGAGGGAAAGTGAGTAATCAGGAAGATCTGGTCATGACTCTCTGATTCTCTGCCAGCATTGGCCACAGAGGCATCATGCATTAGAGCAACCCTCAGGCTGGCCTAACCTACACCAGATGACAACGGTCTTAGGGTGGCAATCTGCCAGCTGGAATTATCCGGAGCACAGTAGCACTCTGGTCTCATCCCCTCCAGCCTCTGGCATTATTATTGTATAGGCTGGGACTGGTAAGATTCAGAGCCATGCCAACCTAACGTTTACTAACAACTCCCTTCTGCTGGGAAATTTTCATTTGGCCAGATAAAACTGAATTCCTGAGGCACAGAGAGGCCAGCACATGGAACTGACTTTGTCCCAGAGTATTTTTGGTCTATCAACTTGTTAACTCATCAGTTAAGAAAATCTTCTCAGCATACAAGAGCCTCGCTGTGGTGTCATGTTGTGGTGATCCCACAGCTTTATAGTACGCTTTGCACTAGAACTCAATGTCACTGACGCATCTTAAAGTGAGAGGTCACATCAAGAAGAAAATCAGCCAAGAAATCTGACAACATACAGCTTTCTTGGAGCTAATGGAGCCAAGATTCACAAAAAAGGCTGTTTCTGAAGACTGAAAGATAGCAATGCTGCTGGTGATAACCACCACCTCTTACACAATTGCAGCCATGGTTACAGAAAGTCTGTTCAGAGTGAACTTAGCAGAAGAAAACAGCAATTTAAATCAAGCTTTCATAAATATGTGTGCATGTGTGTGTGTGTTTATAAAATGACACAGTAAAAGTCTTTTACCCAGCTAATACCCCCCAAAACCCCTCGTTAAAATAATACATTTTCAGCAAGAAAAACCCTTCTATTTCTAGTCAGTATAAATTGGCAGTTCAGGTAAGAAGGCAGTAACACTATAAACTAACTAAAACTAGCACAAAAGTTTTTTCCGTGGGAAGAGAAATACGTTCGATTACTGAGCTTATCCTCTGTGCTCTCAGTAACGAGCATCGAAACAACTACCTTGTCCAGGAGATGTAGCAAGGAACCGCTTGTCAGAACCCTATGGCTCTGCTTCCCTCACCGGCATGTCCTTCCTCAGGCAAACTGCTTAGCATCCATGCATTCCAGCATACTGCAGGAGACCACTTTTCTGATTTCTTATACCAAAAACTTCATTTCAGAGTGTAATTCTGGATGCTCGGCAACACCAAATCACTCATCTATCACAACAGTTTGAAAAGAGCACATTGAAACTCATTGAAGTACTCAAAGGCAAAATAATTCTTGTGGTCTCTGTACATTGATTAAAAGGAATATTAGGCAACATTTTCTAGCTGGGTAATAATAAGAAAATCCTAGACAGACATCAGTTCAGGATAATTTTCATGTGACCTGCAACCCAACGCCTACTTAATTTGCTTAAGCATATACCTTTGCTTTCAGAGTAAACGCAACAAACACCCAAACCAATTTCTCCATCTTGCAGGTGGAGCCCAAAAGGATTGGTAACTGGAAACGGCAGCAACCTTAGCTTCTGCTGTACTTATATCTCTTTCTTTCTCACTGCACTTCTCAAAAATACCTGCTCATTGATCAAGGTTCTCCAGCAAGTTAAAGGAGGAACATAAGCTCTTTCACAGAAAGGTGGATGAATTTCTGTGTAAAGTCCCCTCTAGGAGATAATGGTTTTGAGGGCAAGACAAGCTAGTATTATCCTTCTCTGTCTGCAACAGGCAACTTAATGTTAGGTGCTGAATTTAAAAGGCTACCCTTCTTTGTCCTGAAGTTATCTGTGGTTCTTATCACTGTGCTATCTGCTCCCTGAATTACTAGAAAAGATGCATGTGACTGAGTCAGAGACACAGATGTAAAAGAAAACAAGGCATCACTTTTTAGTGTCAAAATTAAGACATCCATGGCCAAATCTTTTAACATATTAAGTATGGCATAACTCTTCATATGTTGAAAGCACAGGGATCAGAGATTCCAATGACACATACGAGGACTCAACTTTTCTGCAAATCAGAGCTTGTGCTCTCCAGTCAGACACAGAGAAAATGAGTCACGCCTATGCAGTAACTACATGCAAAGGACAGGGGATAAATGAAATTTCCACCATCTTATCCCTTTGTAGCAGATGAAAAAATAGAATCCAGTTCTTTATTGCAGCAGGCAAAAAGCTTAGTTATGCAAATGTGCTTTTGGTTTTGGCAGCCCTGTTCAACTTCTGCAAAGATTGGGCCTTTTAGGCAATCACTACTCAAGCCTGATTCATTTCCAGAGCAACTGCACTCAAGGTACTGAACTGACAGTGATCTTCTGGAAACAGTCTGAGGTAAATTAACGTTATCATAATCCATACAGAAGTATAATGGATTGGAGTTCTGCAGGAATATACTGGTATGCCATTTTTTTATAATAGCTTGCCTTTACAATCTCAATACACTGGCTTTTGGGGTTTAGTTTGGGTTTTTTTTGCATTTGTTTCTCTTAAAGCTTGGGAAATCTGAAAAAAAAACCCAACCTAGATAAATCTCCTCATAAAAGCCCGTACGGGCTTTACAGCAGAGATGATATCTTTAGTTGTTCAGCAAAAATCTCTGCTACCTGAAGTAACTGGAAGTTAATAGAGTAACTGGGAGAAATAGAAGGCTGCTATATTCTCTGTGAATCAGCCTCTAGACATGAATGAGAAGCACATTTTGCATTCAGCAAATATCCTTCAAATTTAATGACACAGTGTAGTGTAGTGTAGTGTAGTAGCAGAATTTACTAAGTGCTAGATGTGCACGGAGAGCGTTCACGTCACCCAGCCTTGGGCAGCTAGCCCAGTCAGCAGGTTGCTCTCTAGTCAGTGAAGGGAGTTAGGCCCAGAGGTTGATTCAAAAAGAGGAGAGGGCCTTGAGAGATCATCTAGCTTGTTCCTTGTCCTAAGACAAGATCAGTCATTACTTGTGCCTTAGACAGTCTAACCCATCTAAGCTGCTAATTCTGTGAAAGCTTCACAACCTCCCAAGGCAACCTAACAGTTCATAATTCTTAGCATTAAAAGGTTTTCCTAATCCTTACCTGTATTGTCGTCAGTCCAATTCAAGTCTTTTTTTTTTTAATCATCATTTTGGCCCTACCCACAGTGCACATAGGCGAAAGACTTTTGGAGAATGACTCCGAACAAGAGTCTGAGAACAGAGTTTATAGAGACCTGCTTTGCAATATGACCAGCTCAGATCAACAGCTAGCCATAGAGATAGACCTAATCAGTTGGATTAGGCAGTTGGCAGTTGGACTAGATGGTTGTTGTAGGCTCCTTCTAGCTGGAACTATTTTATTCTATTCTATTCTATTCTATTCTATTCTATTCTATTCTATTCTATTCTAATTATTTTTACACAGACGTATTTCCCTTTCGGATAGAGCTGGTTGCTTCTCATAGCAAGAATGAGAATAAACTATTTTTTTCAACACTGAAATACATAAAACCCATGGCCAACTGAAAAGATCAGAGGGAAGTGGAAAAGGAAAGAAAAGCCAGTGGCACACAATGTTTTAATTAATAATAGATTGCTGGAACTGGGAAATCATGAGAAAAGTCAATATCCTTTACCTCATAATAAAAGTGGTTTTAAAACCTTTTAACATTATTAAACTAACAGTTTCAAATGCTTTAAAATTCTATTCCCCACTAGGCTGGAGATGTGAAAACTCACAGAGGAGTCTCTTTCAATAGTGGGCTGGCTGATGTGACAAAAAGCATGACTCTCTTTTTTTTAATTCTTGAGTTATATTTTTAGTTGCTTTTTCTTTAATGGAAATCATGGGTAATGAGACACATAGAGCCTTGGGGAGAATTTACTCACTCACTTCAGCAGGCGTACTTTCTTGTTTCACTGAAATATACTAACTGTGGCCAAAATGGTCTCAATATGTACCGCAAAAATTGAAAATATTTCACGAATAATGGCATGCTGGGACCACTACCTCACAGGGCTTTGAGGAAAATCTTGGTGGTCTTCTCACTTTGGCAGAGGAGATTCAGGGCCAAGTCTTTGGAGAGGCTGCACTCTATTTAACACAAAGCCCAGTAAAGGAAGAAAAGGTGGTACCATCTAACGATGGTAGCAGTGTAAAATCCAACTGTCTGAAGGCCTTCCATGCCAAATCAATAAAATGCTATTATACCTTTAATCTCATTGTCAAAAAATAATTAAAGGGACTTTTGATTCCCAAAGCACTTGCAGTAACCATAGTTTTCCTAATATTCATATCTCACCCTCATCACCAGTTCCCCATACACTGGAAAAGTTAACAATGTATTTATTTTGATGATGTTTTCTAACGCCAACTTTTCCTTCATTTAGCTTTCCTTGTGGGAAAAAAAAATGAGATCATATCACTAGAGGCAACTTTCAGTAAGTTTAAGACTTGCTCTGATCTCACTCTTTTACACAGTGGCTGTCCTGTATGATGTCTAGACTGTTAAGTGATGTTTAGACTGTTAAGCAGTCCAAATACTGCTAAAATTCATGAGGGCTGTCCACTTCTGTTATGAGGAGAGACAAAGACCTTTATATCTGTATTCCAAAAGTCCCTTTTTCTACTCATAATGTTAATTTTTCAGAGATCACCTTTTTCCTTTGGTTACCATTAGGAAACAAAAAGCATCATTTTACTGGGCAAAGGAGAAAAACATGCATTCAAGTAACAGTTGATGAACACTACTGCTAAAAATAAGTCTTCTATTTGTTTTCAGCTGAGGACAATTTCGTGGTGTAGAAATACTTTTTAAAGTTTTCTCTTCTCACCAGGGAACTGATTTATTGACAACCAATTAGTGCTTCCAGATAAATCTCTTGTGTTTACAGCAATATTTTTGCCTCACTTATTTTTTAACTGTTTAGTTTTATGTCCTCACAGACTTGTGGAAATTAGTTATTGAAAAAGCTATTTCTTCACTTTTTCCATCTTGCATGTCAGTGCCAGATTTTTCCTTATTTTATGGTTTAGAGAGCTTTGTTCAGGCTCTTTTTTAAATATCCCAAAGGATGGGTATTCTACCACTTTTCTTGGAACACTTTCTACAGCTTAATAGACTTCATTATTAGCAAAAAAATCCTGTAAATCAGTCTAATTTTCCTATGCTACATTTAAATCTGTTATTCTTCTTAGTTACAGTGTCCTGGACAACTCTGCATAATCCCACATCCTTCCTTTCTTTTTAACATCTTTCAAAATTCTTGGCTTAGTTTCCTGCCCTAATAATTGTTGTTACCTTTTCCTTGGGAGCAAACCCTTTTCTTGGCTGGAGACACCCAGGTAATGCTGCGTACATCCTGTTTACAGCTGTTTACAACTTTTAACAGCTGTTAATTTTTTTAAAGCTAGATGACATCATCCAATATTACACTATAGTAATTGGGTATAGACAGATCCAAAAATTCAGGTTTGCAGAATGCTTACCTAGCAAAATATGCTTCATCTGTGTTTACTTCTGCTAAGATGCCTGTGTTAGTTCAACCAGACTGTAAAAACTCTGATAAAAAAGCTAAGAAGTGCTACTTTTCCCTACTCTTCCTCTCAAGATCTTTGTCTGTGAAAGCACAAAACTGAACACCATCAAGAGGACAGCTAAGCAAAACTTTGTTTCTGTCCATGATATGTGTTTGCAATATTTGAATAGCTGCTGTCTAAAACCATTGGCAGCACTGCCACAGAGCAGCCAGAGAGGTGGTTGTGGAACATCAGGCATGACCACGAAGACACTATTTTTCCTCTCATCAGCAAAGCTAACACATGAACGGGAAGGTAGATTAAACTATTCTCTTACGTTCCTAGGGATGGATATTGCAAGGTATGTGTAAGATCAGAGAAAAACAACTTTCATGGCATCTCTGCTCTTTTGTGTACCTCCCAAGGCCAGCACAATCTAACTTCTGATGACTTAGCTTCATCCAGTTTCAGTAGCAAATGTAAATTTGTAAAAACAAAGGTAGTTAAATTATTGTGTGAAATTTATCAATTTGAAAGAGCAAACAATAAAGTTGTGGGAAACCTCCTGAAAGACAGGTCAGAACAGGAAGCTGGAAAGCTCCTAAAGTGAATCAGTTGCTGGAGGAATAGGAAATGGCTTTGCTGGTGGCAGATCCCCTTCAAGAACTTCCCCTTTCGCATCCGCTCTCTCGGCTACCAGTTGTGCCAAATGTCAGATGAACATTTTAACGGAGTTGTTTTGTAACACAGGACTTGAAAGCCTCTAGCAGGCACGGGGACAGTATCAAGCAGTGGGGAGTAGGAACCTCCTGAAATGATAAAAAAAAAGTTTAATTACTATTGTTCGTGAAAATGACAATTGGTAAACTGACAGAGTAGCATCACTAAAAAGGATAATTGTGTTATTGAAAAAGTCATCCATCTTCTAAAACTTAATTACCCTCGTTGTGTATATATCTGAGAAAGAGAGGTAGGTGTAGGAAGCAGGGTCTTCAGCAGATGAACAACAATCAAATATACTCACTGGCTAATTAGAACAAATACATTTGAAAAGATCTCTAGTGAACTGGCAAATAAAATTTTAATAGGGAGGAGAAAAAAGATGAAATCACAAATTTATGAGGTACAAACCATTTCCAAGAGAATCAAATTTCCTTATGGACTTCCACAAGTCTTAAAAAGTTTAGCCATGTTCTCTGAGAAAGCACTACGCTTTATTCAGCTTTTCCTCAGGTGAAAATTATTTTTTGCTGTCTTCTTGAGCTTGAAAAAAAACCTCCAAGACAGATGATGATACCAGCTCTTTTTGTCTCATAAATGCTGTTTGACCAAATGAGACAAATATGCTGCCTATAAGCATAATTGTGGGGAAAGTCTTGCGATAACACTCCATAGAACATTATTGCATATTCATATAACTGGGACTGTACCCAACACTCATGATGATGTTTTTCCTATAAATCTCAAATTCCTTGACTGAGGATGATGACTGTATACATACAGCATTTGTATGGAAAAACTGAGCAAGAAAGTACTATAATAATCTGGAAACAATTCCTCAATGTACTGTTTCTTCCAATAACACCACTTGTCTGCAGTGCACTGTGGCAAAGATTACAGATTATGATTCTATTAAATGTTTGGCTTACTGTATAGTTTTAAACCAAGTAGTTCTCTGGGATTATAAAGTAACAGTGCAAACTGGAGGTAATAATGTACATAAAGTTTCACTTGGTTAATCAACTATTTGGCTGAATGCTTTTTTTGTTGGGATAGCAAACATTCATAGTTCATTAATTTATCCAATGGTAGCTCCAGAGTTTGCAATGCATTTCTGCTGAGCAGATTAAATACTCAGCAAGTTGAAGAGTTTACGTTTAGGTCTTCCACGATATATGGGTGTCTGCATATCTACTTACACACTTAACCTACATTTTGGCATCTTTGTTGTTCTTCAGATACTCAATTGCCACTTAATCCAGTAAGGTCTAAATTTCTGCTGGTCTTTATGTGTGAAGATGAGCCACAGCTGGTGAGCTGCTTGAAGGTTCTTCCATGCTCCAAGTGGAATGGGAACTTGATCCAACGCTGGCTGATCCCAGCTGAGAGCCCTAACTGATTGGGTAGTGGCCACTGAAGAGCAGATCTTTCTCTGTCTCTCCTGACTGGTTCCATTTGTAGAAACACTTTCCCTGGGGAGAGGCACTGAATTCTGGTTCCACACTACTAAGTTAAAAAGACAATTTTCCTCATTTTTCACAGACAGGAAAATTACCTTTCTGCATGTCCAGCTACAAGCAAGAATAAAAATTCCCTGGAGCAAGATTCCCACCTCTGCCCTCTCCATCCTTCTCCTGGCAACTCAGGAAACTCCCTGCTTGTTTCCCACAGTCACTTCCTTGGGTCCCTAACTGTACCACAGCAATGATTTAAAATGTGGACACCTAACCTGGGACTGAAACTTCCACAATGTGCAATGCATTTAAGAGGTAGGTGGTGTTTCACCAAGCACTGCGTCACCTAGGTACATTGAAGGCTTGTCATAAACTCCTAAACCCACTAAACTGAAAGGCAAAACCCTTTCAATAACTTTGAAAGCTCTGGTATCTGTGAAAGAAAGACGAGCAGCATGCCACTTAAATATTAAGTTTTAAAAGTAGTCTCTGAAAATACATTTAAGAAAGATTAGTGGAGAGACATGTCATGTCTCACCGTGCAGATCGCAACACTGCCTGGCATTTACCATCAGACACACATTCGCAAATTCCTTTGGTAAAAGGAGCGGTAGTGACTGCACCTTTCACTATTTTCTGCTTTTGGCAGAGTCCTTTTGTCAAAACCCGTATTGTCAAGGGCAAACTGTGATCCTATTGAATTTACTGGCTTGAACTCTTACAGCTCCAGAACAGTGGACAAGAACTTTGCTGGCTCAGGGTCAGTAGCGCTGAATAAGCAAGCACACTGCCACAGGCAACGTCATGCTTTCCTCTCCCTCTAAATCCAGGCCATAAAAGCAATAGCCATAGGTTTTAAACATTTTTCTGTTTCTTACAGCCATAAGACTTGCAGAGCGTCTAAATTGGCTGGAAACACAAACAAGGAACCAGTGCTCCTTTGAGACTAAAAGGTAGACTTTCCCAGCATCCCAAGGGGATGTTTCTGGTAGTATTAGAGCAAGCTCCTGCACATGGTCAGAAATGAGGACAACAGGTACATCACTGGCTGCTTTTTGCTCCCTCATCTTTTGTGGAAAAAATAGACCAGCTTTTGTGTCTGAACATATTTTCATATAGTTTATCCATCCAAGTTTAAAAAAAATCTAATTTCAGATGTGTGCTGGAGTCATGTGTTGATATGCCATGTCCACCTAATTTCTGTGAGGGGCAGTTGGGACCTATTCTTCTCTTGAAATCTGTAGCTTCTAAGCATTTAAATGAATGATTAGCCGGAATTCTCCAGCAAAATAGTTATTCGCTTTCCAAAATAGAGCTTGGTATCTTCATAAATGGATGCTTATAGCATTGCACTGTGAATATTAATTTGGATATCTGAAGAGATGTTAGTAAAGCTATTATACAAAAGTTCACTATGTAACTTTCATCCCTCTATTAGTGCCATTTCATCTAATTTTACTACGTTTAATTCTTCAGAATTTGTAAGTCACTAATGTTCCCTTACTTCTTTAGCATTAGCAAAAGAAAGACTTTGTTACAAAACAGTTCTCTTTATCTGTGGGTATTACTCAACTCTATTTACTTCTCTAGAAGTAGGTTCTAAACACTTGCAAATAATACTACCAGCTCAAAAGTAATAACAGTAATAACAGAAGTTCAACTTTCAGCAGATTATGCTGTACTTTTGAACAACTGAAGTTAGCAGACAAAAAATATTTTGAGAACACAAACTCTGAATGACTTCCCACATTACCTTAGGAGTCAAACTTGTAGAAAGGAAACTATAAGAATATTACAAAGATAATTTAGAAGAAAGTATAAATTAATATTTTATATGGACTATCTACTTGTTAGTCAGACAAATTATCTTCTCTTTCGTTTTTTCCTCCTTTACAAGGTGATCTCTTTCTACAGAAAAGGTAACTTAGTTGCAGTCTTGCTCCTATACTGCCTTTAAACCAAAGCAGAAGGGTGGAGGCTTGGTTTCAGAAACTGCAAAGAAACAGAACTTCCTACTATTTTTTTCTAAGCGATCTGTAATTCTTTCCTTGGTCTCACCATGACTACAACCTTTATAAACATACCATAAAATTAACTAAAGTCATTCAGGGGCGTGGTTCCCAAACTTACTGGGTTCCCATCCATCATATTTTGCCTGATGGTAGCCATGAGACCGTTTGCCTCCGGAGTGTTACTCAGAAATCGGTGGTAGCAAAATCAATTCCATCGTTATAGAACATATGGTTCTATGTACACCTTATGAGCTCCTTGTGCGACCCAATCATCGTCTTTTGTGTCACCACAAAAATTAGTTCAGTAACTATTTACATTCACTATTTTTGATACAAAATGTTTAAAGCGTTATCACTGCAAGAAGCTTTTTTATCATGAGTTATAATGCTGTGACATGGGTTTAGCTCACTTGCACAGAGTATATATATTCACCTCATGCTTCTCCAGAGCTGGAGAATTGGATAGGGTAGAAAGTCATAAACCTCAGTACTAAAAAGGACTCAGCCTCTTGCAAAAAGCTGACAACTCTTAGCACTGCCCAGATCAGAAAACCCAAAGACAGGAATTTCTTTATCTGTCCTTATGTGGGGGTGTGTACGGTGAGCAGTATATCGCTACAAAGGCTAGAGACTTTTCAGCTACTACACAGTGATGCACAGTGCAGCACTCAAACTATCTGTCGAAAAGATAACTCATGCATCAATACAAACAATATAAAATTAGCACAGGACTTCACTATGATTAATTCACTGTGCTTTTGCTACTGTAGCGTCATGAGTTTCAGCAGCACTGCTAGTTCAAGTAGCTCTTCCCCACTTTCCTAACCCTACAAGTCCTTCCGATCCTTGCACTACATAAACTGCAGCAGATCAGATGTCTGGTCAGATTCAAAATTAATTAGAAAGAGGGAACTTTCCAAATAGGCATGAAACCTATGGCTTAGCAGAGCTAACACACTGTCCAAGTGCACCTCTCCATGGCATTGCATTATCTCAGGCTTTTTCATTTGTGAGATGGTAAGGGGGCGTTTTGGCCTCTGATATAATCAAACTAGTAGATGTGGCTACAAGAAACCATACTGATTTTATTTTATTTTTGCCATGCCTACACCCTGAAGATTAGTAATTCAACTGAAGTGACTGGGTGATTTGCACTTTTCAGTGGAACAGCAGAGAAGTCTTGACTATTTCAAATGATGCACAATGCAGCTTTTAAAAGCAGGGGTGGAGTGTCTTTTTGTTAGTGGGGCTTCCCCCCTTCCCCCCCGCCCCAGAAGTCCATGGAAGTCCTCATGTAGAAGAATTTCCCACATTTTATTCTTCAGTTGAAAAATAATTCATCAGCTAATCTTTACTGCACAGCAAATTCAATCCTATTTGGTCCGGTTTGTTTTCTGCTGTAGAAGGAAAAGGCTATCATTTTACTTGTCTAAAGAAAGCTATAACTAGATGAGTAAAATGTGTGGAGGAAAAAGCAGCTTAAATACTAGCATGCTGATGAAATGATATCATCAGGATGAAATGATTATGTGGTCTCCTTGAATAGGTGTGCACCCAGCCACTACGACTCTTGCCATTTCCTCAAATTGACCCAAAAGGCTCACATTGTTATGTCTGTGCTAATCTGCATGATCCTCCCTTGCATGCTGACTTTGCAAGGACAGCTGTATTTCTGCAATCAGTTGAAATGCTTCTTTTGAAAATGTGGTTATTCAATACATGGTTTTTTACGAGGTATTACTATAAGGGTCGTACTGTGTAGTCCCCCTAAGGATAAACTTACTCCAGATGAAAAGGATCATCTGGTTTAAAATGGTTAAATTTGATTTTTTTTCTGATTTCCTTTCAGCTAAGTATCACAGGAGATAAGATATTTACCCTTTTTAAAACAGGGCCTAATCCTGCAGTCTGCACAGTCTGATTGAAAGAGTTACATTTAGCTGAAAAATATATATTTGTGAAGCATACCCACAAATTCCAGAAAGGTAGACTGAAAATTAGAACTGAAATGTTTGGAGATCCCTCACCCAATCAAGCCCTAAAAATCTTGGTATTGACTCATACCGTACCTATCAGACCCACTAAGGTCTGGAATATGTGACTGAAAATACCAAGGGAAAGAATCTCCTCATAAGATTTCTGTTCAAAAACACCAAAGTAACCCCATCATAACACTATTATGATGTGCCTGCTTTTGTCGTGAAGCAGAACTGATAATTTCAATCAAATGAAAAATAATGTTCAAGGGTAAACTAACCTCATATCCAACTTATAAAGAATCAAAAATACTTTTAAGTTTTGTACAAAAATGGAAGCAGAGTTGCTCCTCATCACCTACTCCTTTCTCCACACTTGTTCCTCCCTCCCCTGAATTTATATAAAACCTATGACATTAACTCACACCAGCTTTCTCTTTTTGTGCTTTCCTGCTCCTAATCTCCCTTAGGAAAGACTCAGGACCGTGCCAGTTTCTTCTACTGTATATTCCTTTCCCTTATTTTAATAGTACTGCCTCTGGAACCAAACAATAATTCTTATCTTTCTTTACTGGCTCCCATACCATCGATTCCTGAAATACATTTTCAAGCTTTTACTATTTCCTTAACCATTCTCCTACCGTACAAAATATCTGAATACTTCTGCAAAGATCAGATTTAAATATCGTAAAGAATGCAGTGTGCGAGTGGCCCAATTATTTTCTTACACCTGTTTGGCACAAAGAGCTTGCATTGTATTTGAAAGGTAATGACTAGTATATAACCCAAAGCTTTCCCTTCTCTCTGAAAAAAACCATGCTTAGTGCATTGGAAAGATATAGCTTGACTTTATCCCTTCAGGAAAACCGCATTTGATTTGATTATGGAAGCTTTTCAGAGGTGGGAAGGTTAAAAGAATTGTTTCAGCCTTCATTTATATGACCAGAGTTCCTGCTTCATATGTTTAAATAATTCTAAGAGGACAAAAGTAATTACCTGAATAAAAATTCTATAATGATAGTTATTTCCCAATATTTTATAATCCATTGCTTCTGTATGCCCCCTGAAAAGTAATGCCGATGTAACTTCTTTAGAAAAGGACACTACAGCATTTTCTACTTGCTTCCAGCAATGCTTTTAATGTAGCTGCTCTTGCTATACCTAATATGCTTAGTTACAGTAGCCATGAAAACCTCAAAATGGGTATAAGGTTTTGCAGCTTCAGCATATTACAAGTTTAGCAGTCTCTGGGAATGATGAGCCATCTACTTCATCTTTATGATAGTACACAAAGTGCCGGAGTCTAATATCAGAAAATTCTTTTTCGGGTCAAACGTTACTATTTTTATTAGTATTTTTAAACCCAAAGAAACTGAATAGCATATCACAATTTTGGTACAGCTTTAAGAATGGTAGATGATGGAATATTTTACTTCACTTAAATACCTATGATTAAAAACTATGTTTCCTAATGGGGCTTTTGCCTGAGTAAGCCAGATCAGATTCAGAATTAATATTTATTTCTTTCTTGTACTTTCCAAGGCCCCACAGAAGTCAAGACAGACATACAAGCTTAAGTAAAGCACAAAAAGAAAACTTTTTTACAGGGGATTATCAGCTAAACTAATCTCCTCTGACTTGATATCCATCTCAACATCCAGTTCTGATTAAAAGCTTTCAGGAATTCTAGCAGAGCCCTAAAATTGAGATTTTTTTAAGTAAAGCAAGATCCAGAGCTCAGCCCCAGCGCTAAAAACATCCAGCTACCAATCCTTTGCATATCGTAAGGGAAAGAGAGAGAGAGAAAGGGAAAGACAATTCGTGCACCGAGACTTACTAAATATGCATGCTTTTTAAGTTTAATTTCGTTAAAACACTTTTGCAAAACATTTTGTTTGCGATTATCTCCATCCTCTATCTTTATAGAGAAAAAAGTCATAAAATGACAAGAATACAACAAGGAAATCCAATTATCTTGTGGCTCTGTAGCACTTGCTTTAAAAACAGGAACATTTACCCAACTTCAAATGGACTGTTAGTTGAAATTTGAAAAACTCTGGATCAACAAACCTACTAGTCCATCTGGGATGAAATGGAAATCAAATTAGAGAAATTCAGGTCGACACAAACCCCTTCCTTTTGCTTTGGAACAATCTAACCCAATAAAATTGATGTTTGGAAGTAAACTTACCAAAACAAATTAGAGCAGGAAAATATTTTAATAAATACAGAATCCATGAAAGCTTTGAAAGTGGCTTCATGCTACAAGCTACAGTGTGAATATGAGATCAATCAAAACAGCAGAAAGGTAAATTGCGTCACATTTACAGTAAGATGAAAGAAATTCATAACATAGCTTACTCCACTGTAATTAATGTTTTGCTATGTCTAGACCATCCTTCCACCATTTCTTTTCTATATGCCATGCATATTTTACTTAAACAAAGGTAGTCTAGACCCATCTTTAAAATGCTGTGTTTGGGAAAATTCCGCTTAATATATCCAAAAGCTGACTTAGGCACTTCCCTGTTTTAGGAGCTAAAGCTCGAAAGCACTGGCCTTTTAGCCCAGTCTCTCAATACACGTAGGACAAGCTCCTCATATTTCTTCTCGCAACAGACAATGTTCTTAGCACTCATAGTATCTAGAAAGTGGAAAAAACAAAAAAGACTAAATTCTTTTTAACTTAAACATTTAGATAACTAAGTGTTAATATGAAATATTTAACAGCAAGATCCTCCAAATGAATCAGAAAATACAATGCCGGATAACCTAACCAACCTAAAATTTAACATTTGATTGAAACCTAGTGTGTTCAGTATAACAATCTGGTAAAAATGGGTCTGATAGGAAATTAAGAAATAATGCTTTAGTCAGTTCTTCTTTACAGAGTCATAAGACTCCTCCAGATATTCTGGCTGTATAATGAAACAGAACCAGGGCAGCATGGAACTATATTTAATAGAAGGGACATAAAATAAAATTCACCTGTATGTAACTGAACACAAGACAGCTTCCAGCACCTCTTACTGAAACCAAATTAGTTTTTCCTTTCTTGGCTTCAGAGGAGCAACTGTGCTTCCCTGTAACTAGCACAATTAAGTCATATTCCTCAGAGGAAGGATGACAAATAGATTCCAACGGGACTCACCTCTCTTCTAGACCGTATCTTGCTTTAATTATGATTCAGTTCAAAAGCATATCCAAGTAACGTATCTTGGCAAAATGAAGATGTTTACTCGCTACAAGGGACTGTAAAACCTGGCACTCAAAAAATTCACTCGTATCAGGAGAAGAAAGGTTGGAAATGCGGGAGTCGGGGTAAAGTCAGTCATCCTTTCCACCGGGTTTGCAATGATTCTGACTTGGACACATTCCAGATTTCATTAATAATATTAAATAATAACATGGAATAGCAGTCTTGCCCTCATAAATGGCCAGCCATCACAGTTCAAAATTTAGAAAAAACAAACAAACCTGGTCAAGACTTTTTGGAGGGGGAACAGACATAATCTCTGCTGCTTCACCTGAAAAGGTGAGGAAGGAAAGGGGAACTATGAAGACTGTCCAGGCTAATGTTTCTGGGTTAGGTAAGGGAAGATTTGAACCTGTTCTACCATATTCTGGATGTCAATTGGACTCAAAACGCCATTCAGCAGATGAGAGTAACTACAGCAACAGCTGCTCATACCTCACGCTGTGCTAGGACCTTTGATGCAGGAAAGTAAGATGAGATGGCGCAGATCTGGGTGTCCCTCATGACCAGAATTTAACTCTTTTTTTTGTTGATGGAGTGACATACAAGAACCTGAGTGAACTAGAGAAACAGATCAAAAAAGCTTTCACTTTGCTGTGTAGAGCAGAGAGCCTTTGGGACTCGAGAATCTGCATTTGAATTCCACTCTTGCTCTTTTCAGTTCAGAAGACGTTTACAGTTCTCGGCTATGAGAATGAAAACACAGGACTGGGATCCGAGGCTGTATCTTGCCAGGACTGACATTCAATGGGCTGGCTAGACACATCTTCTTATGCTACATATAGAAGAGTACCCATACATATATGTTAGCGTATATGTGCATGTGGAAATTTTACTTTCTCTCATGTATAGGTTACAATATTTATGGATTTAAAAACAACGTTCTGGAAGAACTTTTCAGCACTGTTTCTTGGTAGGAACAGTTCTCTAAATATTTTGCTCTTGAAAATTTATTGAGTTAAAGATCGTCATTCTCACACACACTGAGACCAAATTGGTTGAAAAGGTTATGCACTAAACCCTTATCAAAACATGGATGTATGCTGCTGCAAAACTGGTTATGTAAAACCGTAGAAAATTCCCAAAAAAGTTTTTTCCCCTTGACATTAACTGAAGTAGCTTATTTTATATGGCTTATGATACAGTGCACACTTTTAAAATGTGTTAATTTTGCTTTACATAAGAGAACTGTGCAATCTTGGACAAAATAATTGGTATAAAAATATTTAACAACAGTTAACTTTCTGATGATTTATGCTTTTTGAGGAATCCAGCAAAAGGAGGAGGGGACCCAAGTGTAGACTATGTCATTTTCAATTTATTAACAAGCAGGAAGCAAGAGAAAAGGATTATATGTTCTCCTTCCCCCAGCCTCTTTCAGGAAGGCAAACTCCCGAAACGGTTGGAAAAGTTCCAGAAAAGGAGATGAGTTTTGTGTCTCTCTGAATTTGGGATGAAGCAACTGGCAGGGCTCTGTGCCAAAAAGGTGCTGGCTGCCATCATGGCTGTACCCGATGTGGGCTCAGAACAGGAAAGTGTTTCTATTTATTTTCAGTTGTTTTCTTACCCCTTCTTCTTTTGAAGAAATTCTTATAAAAACATTTATCTTGTCATCATGTGTAAATTATGTAGTATATTTTCAGTATTAGAGGGTTATGTCCACCCCACTGTGGGTTATATATCAAGATTCCTGCAGCTGTTCCGAAAAGTATTTTACTCTGAAGATACTCCAAAGTTCTGGTTGACTTGAATTTGGAATAAGGATTTTGCCATTATATGCTTTATGAGAGCGAGACTGGTAAATGTCTGGACTTTGGAACTGACTTTGTGATATTTGGACTGTGCATACACATCATGTGGTGAATTAGCATGTGGTGCTCTTATGCAAACAATAAAAACAAACAAAGAAAGAATTAACAGTGCATTTAAGAAAATGAGTTTCAGCATATGACTAAAACAATCCCATAATAGCAACAACTTTGCGGTAAAGGTACATACTTGCCAAAAATATTGCTAGTGTGGAAGCCTAGTATTCAAAACCTTCAATTTAGGAGTAGTACAGATGCTGTTACTTAGTTAACATCAAGTATCACAGAAAAATAGTATCACAGAAAAAATTAAGTGAAGTCTGGAGACTGCGCTTCAAAGCAAGATGCAGCAGTCAAACCTTTTGGGACAAAATCTTGCTCGCATTTTCAGCAGTATAGATCACTTACACCAGTGTAAATCCAAAGTCATACTAAATGGGGAAAATTTGGCCCAGAATTTACCTACAAACAAAAAAAGATGTTAACAATCCTAAAAAGTAAAAATGATGGACATTACAAAAAGTTCACCTAAGAAGTTCTTTATCTCAGCCAATTGGTAATTTCCCTTCAGCAACTGCAATGCCCAGTCGGCTGAGCCCCTAAGAAAATCTAATGCTTAAAGGCAGTGACAAGAATGGCTCGTATTACTGGAGACAAGATACACAATTCTACGTTTTTTAATACTGATCTCTTAAACGTTAATAACTTTGGTTACTTACCTCAGTTGAACTAAGATTTGGATCCTACTGCAGAACAGATAACAGAAAAACAGAGAAAGTAGCTTCCCTGTCTAAATCATAACTGAGGGCATAGTATGGTAAAGAAGTTATTGTCTGCAAAAAGCCAAGTAGTTGGCTTCCTTTCAGATCAAAGGGCTTCAGTTCTTAAAACCTCTTATATGGGAGATTACATCTGTTCTTCCTGGACTTTTCCTAAGGGGAAGGGTTTTCCCCAATGTACTTGGTCAAATCTTTCATCTGCTACTTACGTTCTGTACAAATACGGTATTTCACTCCAACAAAAAAAAAAAAAAAATTGAACTTCAGCAAGGCTGTGTTATTTATTACACTTACATAGTTCTGCAGCTAGAACTGATCAAGTACTGTGAAATATTTTCCACAAATGTTAATTCAGATTTTTAAAAAGAGAGATATATGTATTTCAGCTTAGCTTCTCCCAAGTTAATGAAATGAAGTTGGTCATCAGGAATACGGATTTAAGCAATTTAAGCACACTTCAGAAAGTGTTTACTGAAAGGCATGTTTACATCTGTCTCCTGCAAGCTTCCAGCTAAGAATTATTACATATGTTCAATCAGGACAAAGAAACATAACATGCAAACTAACGGGCTGATTACAGACTGTTGCCTTTCAAACGGCAATCAGCAAAACCAGACGGCTGATCAGTGAGCTAAAAACCAAGACTCACTAAGAATATTGAACAAAAAAAACACTTGAAGAAAGTGAATTATTCATCAACGATTCATGGCAAAGAAGGAAAATTTTGTGAATCATCTGCTCAAAAATGTTTTAGCGTACTGTAAGCTGTAAGAAAACATTTAGGTAAGAGACATTTGCTGTTGAAAAGAAATATAATTAAAATGGATGGCTAACGAAAAGAATTTCAGAGATACTACAAAATTTGATCAATCAGCACATGAGACAGCCTTATAGGGTAGCAAAATCTAATTTCTTATCAGAGAAACCAAAAAAGATACCTGAAACTGAAAAATATGGAAACAAGATAAGCAACTAAAAAAATAATTTTTAAAATGCCTTCCTCTGTTAACTTGCTCTTCTACTCAAGGGATATATTGTAATATATACGAGGCAACAATTGTAGCACATGTTTGAGTACTAGATTACTGTGACCCAATAAGGATAATTTAAACAATTTTGGGAAAGTTTCCATAGATTCAGTGTTGGATTCTTTCTTTTTTATCTCTTAATAATAAGGAATATTTTCAAATAAGGGTTCACACACAAAAGCGCAACAGGGTTTTCAAACCCAAAGATATAAAAAACCATGTGATTTACAAGATTTAAGCATGACTAATAAAACTTTTGGTTGACTCATTTACATGAGCTGTTTATTTCTAGAAAACTGTATTTACAGTTTTTGGTTAATGTTTCAAATTTATCACCATGCAATTTTGTTAGAAAAAAGATTATAAATAGAAAAACATATATTACAATAACACAAATGCTGTAAGATAGAAGCCTATCATAGCAGCAGTTACAGGATTGCCTACAATGGATGGGTAGAACTGTAGACTATTTGCCTAGTGCTGGAGCTTGAATCTTCATAATTAGTTCCTCTACTGGCTTCATACAAGCTCAAGCAAAACTGGAGAAAGAATACATTAAACTAGTGTAAAGGTACAGTTTCAAACAGTTTTAGGAAGTTTGAAAACCAAAACATTTTGTTTCCCTCTTAATCAGTTACCTCCTGCAATGTTTTTGTTATTAGATCTCCACAGTTAACAAGGTAGGGAGAATCTGGCTCCTTACTGTGAGGAAAATACCAGGACCAACCTCCCCCCAGTCTAATTTTCCATAAGAAGCAGAATTTGATTGTGTCTTTTATCAACCCATCTTAGCCTTGAAATCTGAGGTGTGGGTATGTATATGAATAAAAAACACTGGAAACGGAGAACAAATTTGACATGAGAATTCAGAAACATTTCCCATGCCGGCTGTTCCACTTATATGCTGAACAGCTCTCAGAGAAAATGTTTTGATGTGTTTCTTTATATACTCAAGAATGTCCTCCTCCAACAGTTCACATGTCTCTGGTGTAGATTAGTTATGGACCTTTCATGCTGATGAGGTAATCCCCTTAATGTACTATACACCATAGGATATCCTCCTCCTCTGTTTCATGTTCTGACATTGCTAAAGGTCAGGAAAGTGTTTCATGTGGTGCTAGACCCTATTTAAGTGGGAAATTACAAGAACAGACCAAAATTTATTTTTCTCTGGGTTTCCAAGTATACTACAAGAAGCCTAGGTAAAAAAGGATTGTGAGTGCATCTTGTATTAAAAGTACAGTCATAGTTTTGCTCAAAATTTGATACTAACCTCTAAAGATTTATTTCCAATATAGTGATTGGTAACACAGTGGTACTGATATAGGAAGATGAGATCCATACTGTAACTGCCAAGAAGTTTACTCATAGAAAATGTAGACTTCACATCAAACAGTTACAACATAAAAATAATTTATGTTGAATGCAAAAATTACTACTCTAAACACATGACTTTTATTAAAAGTATACTTCCTCTGTAAGAGGCATGTAAAAATTAAATTAACTCAGAAATAAAGATATTTTGTTACACAAATTATGTCTCAAACATGGTCCACATTTCTTTTCAAGAGGGATACAGACAGGAATTAAACTTACTAAGCTCTGAAAATATTATACATAAGCTTTTTAACAAACATAACTTTACATGGATTTTGCAATAGAAAATTTGAAAAAACTGGTATTTCAAAAGTGTTTCTTTACTATTAGGAGTATTTTTCTTGTTTGTGCAATAACTTCAAGTTAGTTTTTTAACAAACTGATATTAGTACAATTTAAAAAGTTCCAGTTGTGGTATAGTTTTAAACAGTCAGCTTTTAATTTTTAGAACTTTTCTCAAAAGAATATGTAGTCCTCAGAAAAAAAAATTAAAGAAAAAGAAATAAAACTTTTTAATCAATAATTAACACACTAAAGAAGAAATTAAATTCTCTTGATTCATGTTTACACTGGTTCTGATGCTTTCTTCTTTTTTTGCTAATAAGGAGAAAAAAAAGAGGCACTTTTTTTTTTTTGGGGGGGGGGGGGGGCTCCCCCCCCCCCGCCCCGGGAGGCAGAGCCGCCNATTCCACAATTCTAAAGCAAAAGCAACAGCATTGCTAACAAAGGTTCACCTTGTAAATTGTCTCCCCAAAGGACCATCTAAGTTTGGTAAGGAAAACGGAGCATTTGCTTCACCTACTATTTTCACTATTTAAAGCCTAGTACCTGCTGGTATTGTTGCTTAGGTTCCAGTATAAATGTTCTGCAACACCACAACGATCCTCTCTTCTCCCTCTCCTCCCTTTAGCACTGAAGTTAGGGATTGGAAAAAGAGGAACAGAAAATACTGGGAAGAAATTTTGCTTAGTCTTCAAAATTAAGAATATTAGGAATGTTAATGGAAACTGGAAGACTTCTCTGGGAGATGAGTCATAATTGGATTGTCATGCTTGAATAAAGGAATATGGTATCAAATATTTAGCAAAAAAAACCTTTAAAATATCTATTAGCCCCTGTAGTTAGCAAAAAACCCAAACAAAAAAAAAAAAAAAAAACCAACCCAAAAATGTAAGATAATCTCACAAAAATCCTCTCCATTCTGAACTGGAGAGTAGCCTGATATTTTAAATTGATGGGTTCTTCAGAGAATAAAACACAGTCCCAGGTGGCCTAAGTTCCATCTACATTAGAAAATATCTAGTTTCTGAACTGTAAAAACTAACAAACACACACCTAAATTTCTTAGAAGTTGTATACATAAAATCCAGTACGTGCAGAGAAGGTCTTTACACATCAGAAGAAACATTTTAAACTATGGTTAGTAGAGACAAAAGAATACCTTCTTGGTAAATCACCAAATTTCTAAGACATCATTTTAGAGATACATGGCCTTCTGCTTCACCAGGAACTTCACAAAAGAAGAGCCATTAGAAGAGTTTTCCTTAGAAGAAATGAGTATCCAGCTTATCCCATCCTCTTCCCTTGTGATTGAAAGTGGGCAAGCAAGAAGTAGGAAAAAACCATGTTAGCAGAAATATCCAAGGTACAATTCAGGTCAATACATGAACGTTTGTTTTGGAGAAGTTCAGTGTAATTAAGCATCCATTCTACCCAAGTAAAGATGATTTGGAAAGGTGGGGTTTTTTTTATTTCCAGGAAAACCTTGCAAAAGATGCTAGGTTCGTGCAAATAATATGCCAAAGTAAAACTGCTGTGCTTGCACTCATCCCGTGTTTTTAATATTGCCTATTCTTCCAACTCTTGGCTATAGCTGCACTGCCAGCTAGCTGTTTAGCAAATAAGAAAAGTTCAACATAAGGCACAGTAGCGTGAACAATAACATTAACAATAAAATTTCTTTGTATTTGTAGGTACAAAATTAGAGTGCAATTAACACCTTCTCAAGCCAGTGAGTTATTCCATACCTTGTTGAGACTTAACTTCAAAAATTGCCGTCAACAAAAAGTATCCTTAAACTCAGGTCCTACTTTCACAACCTCACAATGTTTGTGTTTATGCTACATATATACAGAAATACTGAAGTGAACAGGGAAAAGTAAGCAATGATATTTCAGAAACCTTGTGTAAGGTCTACTAGCTCCTATGCTTGGTTACTCCCTGAAGACTAGTATTTTTGGGGAACATTTAATATTTGAACTTTACTTACAATTTAGGATAAACTAAAGCAAATTAAGTAGCATATTCTACATTAATGTCCATAAAAGCACAGAAAAACCTACAGGAAATGTTAACAAAAGCTAGAAAATTCTCCAGGGCAGACCTGCCCTGTGGAAAGGCAGCAAGGTCATTCCAGTACTGATGTCCAAAGAAACTCCCCTAGGATGTTACAGATACAGCAGTATATCTCCCAAGACCTGGATATTTGCCCAAAGCAGATCCTTACTTCACGCACCCATGGCTAGCAGGAGAGCACACGCCACAGATCTACAATAGCTGAGACCAGGGGAAGTGCCATGTCCTGTCCTGACTGTGAGATTGAAGCTTTCTCCTGCACAGGTATCTTCTCGGACAGTGGCTTCAAACTAATTTCAGATCATTTGTCTGACCTCATGTAAGACACCGTATAAATCTGAAATAATATCAGTGATGGGGCTAGACTGTGGGGTTTTCCTATTTGGAACCATTCTTAGTCAGCTGTTCCTTCTCTCCTTCCCATTTTATAAACTTCAGTCAAAGAGAGGAAAAGAAAGCTTCACCTAGCCGTTGATGGCTCCTTTGAAGCTTTTGCCTTAAATTCTCTTGAACGCCATATACATTTCAAACCCAACACCCTGCTGAAGGATTCTTGTACTAACTACAGTGCCTATTCATCAAGCTAATCATCTTTAGTAACTCTCCCTCCTTTCCACTGAAAAACATCACCCCCTTGCCCCCTACCCTGAAAAGAAAAAAAAAAAAAAACAAACATCAAAAAACCCACAAAATGCCCACAAGTAGTGGTGAAGAGAGATTCTCAATTCTGCAGCCACTTACAGATTAGTAAGAGTGTGAGTGTGTGTATATATATATATCACAAACATCTATAGGTGAACAACCTATTGGTCATTTAAACGAAAAATGCATTCTTGCCCAAATTCACATACAGAATATTAATGTGCCTTCAAAGAAAATCGATAGTTAATCCACTCTTTTGGCAGTAGTGGATTTTTAAATGTTGTTGCTGCCCTAAAATAAGACTTCACTATGCTCTGCAGTCTTATCCAGGAAAGGAAAGGCAAACAATAAGGAAAACAAAATCAAGATGAATTACTGAAAAGCAGGTAAGTTAATTTACATATACTGTTAGGTATTTTTCAAAATCTTAGTAATTATGGCAAAGTGTCCTGTAAAGCTCTTAGACCAAGCAAGAAGAACTTCTTTTGTCCACTTCTGATCTGAATTTTCAAAGTTCATTCCTATCAGTTTGTGGAGAAAAAACTTCCAGAATAGGCTACAGGAAAAGTATTGTCAAAATTAATTACCATCTGGAACTATGATGACAATTTAGGAAGATATCCTATATCCCAGAAAACATTAGTTTGGCTGAAGTTAAGGTTGAACGGACACAGCACTAACTTTATTGGAAAAAATTTTAGAAGAGCATTGTTACTTAGACTATATGAAAACTACTGCGCTCCTCCCCCAAACCCCAGCCCTTTACATTTGGAAAGTGCGGGAACCCACAATCAGTGTGAAAAACAAATTGTGAAACTACAGAAACACAGTTAAGGTTGGCCAGACAATCATTTACTATGCTGCGTGCTTACCTTTACCTTTTCCTTACTGCTTCCTTTTTTTTTTTTTTTTTTTCCTTAAATTAGGGTCTGTCTTTAACTCATTTTTAATTGCTAACCAACCTTCAGAAATCAGTATTATTTAAACATCTGACCAACTTTGGAAACAGTATTGTACACACATAATTTTCACTGAAGAGTGGAAACAAACCAAAGAATAAAGAATTTAAACATGTTTAAATGTAGCCCACCATCAGTATGTTAACTTTAGTTTTTACGCTGTGAGTACCCTGCAACAGCTAGGACCAGAGGCTTGCTTGTACAAAGGAGATTTCAGCTACGCAACAGAATTTTAAAAACTTGCTTACGTGTCAGTTAAATGTTTTCCTTTATCTGGTTTATTTATAAAACTTGTGCAAATCTCATTAAAATTGATTCCAATTATATAATCTAAACTGTGTGTGTACTTACCTGCTGAAGTTAAACAAATAAAAAAAAAAACCACACTAGGCCACCAATTTTAGAGGTTAGCACAAACACAATTAGACCAATTTAAACCTGATACAAGAGACTAGAATCTCCAGCTAATCCAACCCTATTCCTTATTACATTTATTTGGAAGTGTTTGTCCTTTATAATTTTTGATTCAGGATCTGTTCAATTGCAAAAACACCTATCTTGCTGTGCTTTCTACACACTTAGGCAACAAAATAGGAGTCTCTGTTTCAGTTGACCCTGACCTAGTGCTAGGACATTAAGAGCAAGCCATTCCTGTAGGAAGTGCTCTTGGTTTTATTTAACTGCTGCAATCACATTATTACCCAGTAGTAAGGCTGTGCCTACGTTTCTTTTGTAAACCAGAAGTAATTTTAGGGTTGTTTAGGCATTTTTCCACGCTCCACCAAGTTCTCCATGCACTAAAATCATTCCCCCAGGAAAGTGACCTTCTGGGTAAGAAACTTGATCTTACAGGTATCAAATGACCTGAAAAGATCTTTCAGCAGTTTGGTCAGGATAACATTAATAATCCAGCCCACAAGAGAATATTATGTACCCTAGTGCATGTGAATTTGATGAAGGTGGACTGCAAAGAAACCGACATACCCCCACCACTGTTCGCCAAACAGTAAATGAATGAATTCCAATTGACTAGTCTGCAGAATCACTAACTGTCAGGTGGGAAGACTCTTCACCAGCTTCCCCAAAAAGTTGCAATTCTGTATTTAGCATAACAAAAACGCTGTCAGCATCTTCTCATTCTAGAACTGAAACTACTCAAACATGTAAGAAATTTGTTCTATTAAACTCCTTTATCATATCCAAGTAGGCTACCACAGCAGCTACAAATACAGTACCATTAAAACATATCAAGGAATCTATATTCCAATACATATATAAAGTATATTGAACGGAACAGCAACTACACACAGTGCTTTGAAACAGTCTGAAGAACTTGAATTTAACATATAGTTTACAGCTCTGGAAAAAGGAATTTTGTTTTACTGTAATCAGCACTTTTAATATAAGTCACACCTTCTAAATATATACTCATAATCATAAGTCACCTCAAAACCCTCTGTATTTAGGAGTTACAATGCCCTATCATTAGATGTTCTAAGCTGATAAAAGACTAACGGAATGCCGAGTCAGCAATTCAACCAATACTAGCTATATGTTTTATAGTTAAGGTTGCTATATGAGCATGTCCTGTACAAAACCTCCTGCATAAAACTGCCCATAGAACATACCAGTTTCTAAAAACGAGGCTATGTTCTACAAATAACTATAGATCTATAACTAAGAAAACTATCTCATGCTGAAATATTGATCTTCGAAGAAAGAAAAATCTTAAAGATCCATCAAAGCCTTGCATCTATAACCCTTACTCTCTCAGTATGGATCAGAACACCCTTTTTTGATGTGAATGAGAATTTTTTTAAACATTAATTGCCCTACATATGTCAGCAGTGCAGGCTTGGTAGTCTTCAAAAAAATATCTGGAATATACTTCTTATTAGGAATAAACAGAATATTTTCTCTAATGGGAAGTTATTGCAGGGAAGAAAAAGACATTTTTTGTTCTATCCCCACCTTATGGCTAGACAAAGAATTTTCCTATTACAGCATACATATTTCTGAATTGTTTTCCTTTACTGTATCACTATAGCCACAGAATATTTACTATTTTTATTATGCAACTTAAGATTCTTTTTTAGCAGCCATGCACTCCTCCACAAACAAGCAGAATGAAACTCCAAGGCATAAATGTCCCCACTAGCACCTGAGTTGATTTTCCGAATCAAAACAGCAGACTTCATGATCCAACGTAACCTTAGATTCAAATAGAAGAGTGATTAGTTGGACCCTGCCCACAAGAGTATGCAAGTTCATATATTCCTGTTGACTCCATTAGAAGTAAAACAGCTAGATCTCTCCATAGATCTAACCTTCACTGATACTGCACTCTTAATAGTCACACTTTTTTTTAGTTTTAAAAATAATAATCAGGTGATTTATACCACTCAGAAAATATTAAATTTGCATGCCCTACAAATTAAAACAAAAGTATGCACGAATCTAGTTTTAAAGCTTTCACAACTGACTTCTCTCTTCGCTTATCTTGCAAGCAAAACGATGTGACCATGACAGCTGGAATAGCGCATACTCCTCATGAGAGCACTTACTCGAGTTGGCAACCAGCAGATCCTCTTTCATCAGTCACTCCATACATGAGATGAAACAAAAATAGCAGCAGCACCACCCCACAAGGGAAAACACTCTCTTCCCTCATAGTCATATGCTTATCAATAAACATTTTTCTTCTTTTGTGCCTCAATCACTTGTGATACCACTCACTGGCCCAGTAACTAACACTAGCTACATGAAAAGCTGAAAATCAAGTCAATGGCCACCAGAAGTACTTTTCCCAAATTCTTCTATTTCTTCATTTTTACTTTCCCGTCTGTCATTGACTGTCATAGTGAAAGGGTGGGGTAGGACGTGAAACAGAACAACACTGGGAAAGCTGCAGAGAGAAGAAGAAAGAGAATGGAAAAACCAGGTAATGTCTTAGTGTGCCTTTAATTTTTTAGGCCTTCTATCCTGCTTCCCTGAGGAAATGAAGAGTCACAATTGTATTATCCTTTAAAACCAGAGGAAATTCAACAGTGAGTCAATAGTCTCAACGGTTTCTGAACGTTAAATTTCTCAAGGTTTTATGAAAAGCTGAGTAGAAGAGACACCTCATTAATGCATCAGCATGGCTCTTCCCTCAATAATTCTTCCCTTTTTCCTCCTAATGGCAGAGAATCAACACAGGAACTCAAGTAAGAGAACCCAACTTCATTAGGCCTTCTATCACAGATCTAGTTTAAAAAGACATTTTGTAGAATTATGTGCTTTGATGTTTTGTCATTAGAGATTGCCCTACAGAATCCTCCAAGGTTATATTAATTGGAAGTGTCAATAGGTATTTAGGTAACACTGCTGTAAGGATTTTTTTTTTTTTTTTTTAAACCCAGTAAGGCATACTGGGTAGCAAAGAGACCCTGCGTATATACATGAAGGTGTACAGAAGAGCTACCAAACAGGAATATAACTAACTTTATGGAGAACATTCAAGAAGATACTAGAAAAACATAATAGCATTGTATATTTCTGAACGCTTAACCACATGACATCAACCACTTCGATTTTCAGTAAGCATTTATTTAAGGTCTAACAGAGAAACCCAAACACCTGCCAAGCTTTTCAGGTCTTCTGAATACCTGCCTGCTTCAGCTATTCTGAAATGTTCACAAAGTTCTGGCAATCTAGCAACAGGACACATTTTTGACTCAAACTTCTCAGGGCTTATAGGAAAAAAAGTCCCTCTCCTATAAAAAAATCCCGCACCTTCTTACCCATGAATACAGGTCAAAAACACAGTATAAAATATTAAAGTAGTACACTGGTGGCTGGTTTTAACCCTTCCTTCCCTCCCTTCCCCAATGGTAGCTGATCATCCATCTACTACATGAGAATGAGAACATTCCAGTAAGCTCAGAGTGGATCTTGCTCTTAGAGAAATCAAAAAAGTTAAAATGGACATCAAAACTAGTTCCAAAAGAAGCTGCAGCACTCAAACAACTGTACAATGAGGAAAGGTATGTGGTTAATACATGACTATTACAAGAAAATATTTCAGGGAAAAATTAAGAGAAAACATTTCTAACAAAGGAAAATCTAGTGTTGCAATAAAATTGTTACATCAGAGACAGTAAGAAAAACTTAAATCCGATCTCCCTTATTCCTGAGAATGTACTTCAGTCCAAATACCCTCTACACATGTATATTCGCACCTTTCTTTGCGAATTTCAAGGAAGTAAGAAAAGAGAATGAAGAATAAGGAATCTAGTCAACCTTATAAGCAGCAGACTGAACTAAGCCCTATGAGTTAAGTAGAGCAGAAGAGAGATCCTTCCTTTCTGCATACTGTATAAGGTTGACTTTTCACAGGTTGTATAGGACTTTAAAAAGTTATGTGGACGTGATACAAAATTTTAAGTTCTGGCATTGCTCTGGTTTCCTTAGACTACAAAAATATTTATAAAATGCGATTCTTTTTTGCTGGGTTTCTAGAATATACTCAGTAACATGTTAAACAAAATTAGACTACTCAATATGTAGTGTTTTAAAAATTCTTTATTTTAAGAACAACTCACTGTGAAGGATCAGCTACCACATATTCCAAAAAACTGTACTATCAAACTGTGAGATTCAACTATATCTTTATTAAAAGATTTATTAAGCAAAGTGTTCAGCAACTGTCTAAAAATATCAGATTAGGAATTGAAAATTATTTTAATTTAAAAAGATATTTTTGTATAATGTAGATTACCAGACTTCTGACAAGTTAGGATGACACTCAAAGGGGGGAGGAAGTAGCTTGGCACTTATGCCAGTTTATCTTCATTATGTGTACAGGGTCCAACTTCAAAAACATCAGCTGTGCCAGATCTTTTATTTTCCATAATGTGCATCTGTCTACACCAACTGAGTTAGAGATCACCAAGTTGTCTCATATACCACATCAAATAATAGGCCAACTTAACAGTTCAGAGCATGATTTAGAAATACAAAATATGTATTCTTTCCCAGAAGTTCTAGCCGACTTTTCAAATTTAAAAATATTAAGACATTTGTAAATAAATTGAAGCCAAATTTAATACAGTAGTTCCTACAGCGCTTGTTTTGAAAGCCAAGATTTTGTTTAGCTAGTGAATCTGCTTTGAACTTCATAATCTATAACGGATTTAGTGAAACCTGTATTTTTATTACTGTTCTCCTTTTAAAGTTTCACACATCTAATAATAAGTGACACATCGTACCTAAAGAGTGACTATGGTATAGGCATTCCTCCATGATTATGGAAGAAATAAGGTACATCAAAAGTCTTAAATGACAAGGGACATGCATTTTAAAATTATGCATGAAGTGTATGAAAATATACATTGTAAGATTCTTAAATTATTTTTTTAAAGAAACAGCAAGATACTTAAGAGTCAGGTGACAGACATCAATAAAACTAAATACTTCCACAAGTGCAAAAGCTGGCTCACAGGATCTCACGTTAGTAAGAAAACTCGGAAAAACATGCTTTGAAATTCCATTGCTCTGTTTTCTAGCCTCTGCTTTTCTTTAAAATAACCTGCAAAAACAAAAAAAGTATATTTATCACTGCTTTTATCATTACAATCCAGGCAGCAGTAAGAGATCCAAAATGCTAGGCTACTCAGACCAAAGGTTCACCCAGCCAAACAATCAGTTTCCAAGGGTAGAGGCACCAAGAGTAAAAGTCTAGGGAAAAAGTTAGAAATAAAGCAAAAGCATACAGAAGTATGCTGTATCAGAAAGTATTTATTTTTAAAAAAGAACATTAATGATCAAAAATTCTCTAAAATAAAGGGCTTTTTTAAAAATGAAAGCTGAGAAATGGCAATAGCGCTTTCAGCAGATTCCTTGAAGCTTTTACCCTGTGTTAGTCCTAGACAAAAAGAAAAAAAAAAAATAAGATTTGCAATTAAGCAGCTACTATGCTCGATTTTTGTTTGTAATGCCTTATTTCTTTCTATATCAAGAGTGCCCAGACCCTTGGAAGGACATTTTTTGGTTTGGAGTTTAAGTTGAAAAATGAACTTCAAAGCCCAAGTGAGACCATTTAAGTGTTAACATTATTAAAATACAGGCAGTTTTTCCTTTCTTCTCATCTTAAAAAAAAAAAAAATAAATGGAGCACAAAAATGTTCAAATAATGTTAAGATTGCAGTTAAAAAGAAATTACAAATGCGTAAGATTCCAACTGTAACATTAACTTGGCTACCCTACACATCCTGTATATATTTCTGTTACTATAGTAATAGAAAGTATCAAACTAAGCATTTCACTGGAGGAAAAAAAAAAACAAAATTAAGATAAACAGAAGCCACAGGACCCAAGTATCAGATAACACTGATTTTTGTTCTTCCAATTTGCCCAGCAGTAGTAGGTGGCTGAACAGATAACTCAACAAATTAAAGAGACTGAATACCTTCATTAAACCTAGGTAAACCAGACATATCTTAGAGAGTGAAATGAGCCACAGAATAAAAAAGGATTTCAGTCATACTTTGACACTACTCTGATTCTTTCTAGAGAAAGAAAGCTGCGTAACACCTTCCTCTTTACCTTCCTTTGCACGTACACAAAACTTCCCATGCTCTGTAATGCAGAGGGTTCCTCCTTCAGATTTTCATACAGTAATTTTTGTTATGCTTAACTACCCATATAGAAATCCATAGTTTAATCCTCCCTTAGTTCCTCTCTTGCCAAACACAATATCACATAAAGCATCTGTCTGTTCAAGTAGTATCCACACAGAGCTGCAAGAATCCACTTAAAACATCTTTCAGACAAAGCAGGTAAGAACTGAAGGTGTCAGTAAGATACCTGAACCTCTTTGAACTATTTCTCACTTGTTCCATATAGCTTCATTTGTTACTGAAGTTAAGAGAGCATGCTTCCTTGATATAGTATCATCTGAAATAAAGATCCTCCAGCTTTGGAATTTGCTCCTGTTCCCTGAGCTTTCAGCCCATGGCTGCTTGCTGGTAGACTACTGTGTAGACTTACCTGCATATGGAAACTATGAATTTAAACATGGAATAATCAAGTAAAAATAGGGCTATATTTAATAGGGCAAGGAGAGTTAATTTGATGTCTTGGTGACAGTGAATTATGTCAATGACGGATTAAAGAACATTACGTTTCTGCAGGTTTTGGATGGTAAATAAAAACATATCAACACTAACACAGAAAACTTTTGTATATGCTGTCATAATACATTTTACATTAAACAAAAAAGGAAAATATTAAAAATACTTTATTACCTTTGCTGCAGCTATAGTGTGCTCAGGTTTAATTATTTTACTTTTGTTCTCAAAAGCATTTGTCCTGGCTTCTTCTGCTAGCCGATGGAGAAACAGTAAGAAGCTCAAATGCACCTTTAAAAGAGGGAAGAAAAAAAAAAAATATCAAGAAGGATTCAAACTGTTTAAGCACAGTTTGTTTTTTCAGAGGTTCATTGTTTGAGACAGAGGATTCGCATATTAGACTGCTTCCAAATTCCTGAAGGGTGTTCTCGGGAAAACAAAGTACCACTCAGTTCAAGTCTTAATAAATTCCCAAGACATTCCTTACTGCAAGACTCTTGTAAATATAGTTTAAATTTAGTATACTTAAATAGTAAAAGTGCTCTGGAAATGATCATACAACCAACCACCAATCTAACAGAAATCAAATCTGATTTTTATTAGCAGGTTTTTACAATAAAATGTAAAGATAAATATCAGAGACTAAGAAGGAGCCTTTTTGCTTACTAGTAAATAGCCAGCTTTCACTGACTACAACGGCCAGACTTTTAAAGACCAGCAAATTCATCCCTGCTTTATCACCAAATGGACCACAGACAAGTTCAAGGACCTCTGCCCCTTTCCAGTGCAAAGCAGCATTGACATTAATTTCTCCAGAGCAAGAAATTCTCCACTGTCAGGAGTTTCCATCCATTTTTTCCCAGCCCATCACTTACTTAACCTTTTTACATGAAAAGAACTGGTAGGGCAGTATTCCGTTCAATATGGAATGCTGCTCTGCTAGTATAGAAGCAGCAAAAACTTCAGCAGCCAAGAAACTGCTCCAACTTGCACTAAAAATTGCCAGCCAAAAGCACCCCTGTGTAATAAGGGACCTATAATACAAACCTCTAGCATTATACAGACATTATGTGAAGTAGTTTAATAGTCCAACCCAAAAATTGGTAATTTCACCCTTTGTAAATTAAACTTTCAACAATATTAACTTTCCTATGTAAAGTGTTCAAAAATACTTTTTTAGTCAAGAGCTCAGAAAAATATTACTGAAATAATTCATATAAATAAAATTTTCATTTAAGTGATATATTTATTCTGCCATACGTGATCTGCAAAGCCTAGAAAGATATAACAAGGAAAGCTACAAGTTTTAGTTTATAGGAAATACTTTGGCAGTGGGTTTGCAGCACAAAGAATCGGTTAGAGGACAGGCATTTCAGTATTCATATGATAAGCAATTTAGGGGCTGCTTTTTTTTTTTCTTCCAGTGTCCTGAACTAAATTAAGCCAGCATGCACTAGATAAATTTAGATAATATTTGGCATCATTTGGAAGCATCTACTACACAAAAAGCAGACATTCTTGCAGGTGTATTTAGTCAAAGCCGTTTTTAAACTAGTCTTCAGCTACAGAACTAATCTCCGAAAGAATCAAGCAGTGTCACTAGTGTTCAACATTAGAACTCTCATTATTAGACTTATCAACATGGAGGTTAGATTTCTGGAAACAACCTGGGGAAGAAGAGGGAGGTGGAACAAAAGCTTCCATACTTGCAAGTCCTTCTGCTGAGATACCTAAAGGCAAAAGTTTAAAACTGCCTTTAAAAACTGTCTTCTCTCAGAATCATTGTACCTATATTTTTCTATTTCCAAAGTGAATTGCTTCATGTTGAGACGCTTCCCCTGAACTCATATAGATTTAAACAGACACATAACTAAAATCAGAACATTCCACAATAGAGCACACACGTTAATAAATATTCCAGATTTTTCAAGGCAAAATGCCTGAATACCATGAACATGACACTTACTGACAAGTACCTAAGTGATACCACATCTGTTTAAAGACATTGCTTTACTACGTATTAGACTATTGTCCCTCAGCATAAAATTAAAAAACAGTTTTGAACTATTTGTGAAAACCACCTTACACAAGAGAATGCTTATTTCCCATGTAAGAAAGGCTGTACAGTTTTAAGAATGTATGTAAAGACTCACAACACTGCTTGCAGAGCAACTTCCACACACCTGTTCAGCAGGACTAATGAATAGTAAGGACAAGCTCTGTAATTTTGTTTTGCTGCCATCACAATTTACTAGACTGATATTTTGCCTTCAGTGTACACCTATTCATCATTCTATGCCCATAACGAAGACAAAAGGGGTCATTCAATGCAATACTTTAAGCTTTTTCTGCAATGTAAATACAAACCTGCCCTTCTAGCACAAAACAAGCAGCTGAGTTCCTGCTTTTCTTCTGCAATTTCAAGCTAGAACAAAGTTTGCAGCTTTTTCTTCTCAGACCATTGCAGGGGAATATCTGAAGTTCCGTAATAAAATCTTTACCTCTTGTTTTCAGAAAGGTAAATAATTGAATTCTAAGAGCATTGGAGAAACCTTAAACATTATTCCTATCTCTTCACTCAAAGATACTATCAAAAAAACAGCTTCTTGAGAAAGTTTGATGAAATTTGTGAGCTACACTGTGCACAGAAAAACATGTTAACACTTAGGTTCTGACAACGCTTCAAATTTCAGAAAGAGACTTGATCAAAAGAATCTGAAGAGAGGAAGAAACTCCAGTCAGGTATTTAACAAAATTGTCTGAATTCTCATGTCTTTCAAACTTGTTAGTAAGGATCATATAAAATGACATTGGTTTATAGAGAAAAAATAATCGCTGAAGAGTTAGGAAAAGGAACACAATCCGATTGTGTCGTAAGCCAGGTAGGCAGACCTCCTCACTGGACTGGGTAAGCACCACAGTAGATTCAAACATAAAGCATGGATCATTCCAGATAGCTCAGAAACTGAACTAGCCAATTCTCGTATTTCGCTGCAGAAGACTCAAGCACTCTGCTCAAAATGTACATGGTTTTGTCTTGTAAAGAGAGCTACTATACAAATTTCTAAAGTAGGCAATTTAATCACTCTTACAAGGTTTGCAGGGAATAACAGACGCTAAAAAACACACTCTGAAAACTTTCTACTTGTGCAAATACAGCAATAACATGCACACCCTTTTTTTTATTTTTAATAAATTGACACAGCTGGAGTTTTGCTTATTTATTCATAGAAATAAAGAGCTAAAGAGTTGTTAGCCACATGCCTAGTTGACAACCACCCCTGGACATTCCTGTTCACAGGTAAAATAAAAAAGCCAAGCCTCCTAATATTAAAGGCCATTTAATTTGACATGACCAGAAGAGATAATCTAAGCCACATATTAAAATTCATTCTTATCTTTGTGTTGGAACGAGTATTTGCATAGCCATATTTTAAAATAGATCAGATTGTTGTTGTTCATTAGTTTCAGTCAATTCAATTCACTGATTGTCTCTGCAGCCCACAGAACACTACTGCCAAGACAAGGAAAACATGGGAACCAATGGCCAAGATTTGGCCAAGATTTGGAGGAATGTCCCGCTTACCCCTTTTCAGACAGCTACACTACCTTGAAGTGAAATTAACATGAGCATGGAAACACAGACCAACTGTTACTAATGACTACAATAATTATTTTTAATGATTGCGTAAGTTAAGTTTGATTAGTTGACTACTGCATTCCTCTGAGGAAGCTTTAAGTGGGTCTGAGCATGAGTAGCAAGGGGTCAAGTCCTTCGTCCACAAAATACTGCAAAGATAGCAAAAGCAGTAGGAAGAGATCATATTTTTATTAGACCAATTAGAAAAATATGTACTGTTTACATTAAAATGTAAATCCTCTAATTACCATATTCACTCATATTAATCTTACTACAGATTTTTTTTTAATTTTGCATATTTACATTTAGCTTCATATACCCAGATACCAACCTTCAAGATGCTGCAAGACATAACTTTCATACATATATGAAATATGGACTTACAATTCAAGTCAGGGACCATACTAGTATGCATTAATGCTCTGAGAATCACATGCATTTGAAAACAAGAGGGCATGACAGTCAAGCAAGTTAAGCCTAATAATTCACTTAAAAGAATATTTTTTTTAATGTGGATATTAATTTTTTCCCATATGGCAGCTACCACAAGCTCTCCTGAGTTCAGGTTTTCTTGCTGTAGTCAAATAATTTCCTGGTGAGACAAACCCTTCCTGTGCCACAAATCCCTTACTGCAGGTCAGAAGGAATTCAGCTTTGTTGGCCTCAGTTGTCTGAAATTTGTTTGATAGGGCTCTGTTATCCCTACATCTTTATTGGCAGGTGTTTTTAAACCATGAACAGGATCCCAACACCTTATTCTCGACATTAGATTACTAACAAGACTTGTCATTCCCTAGTTTCGGGCAGAGATTAGATGGCCTTCTACAAAAATATAATCATTCAAGATGCCCTAATAGCTTAGCAACTCATTAATCACAATTCAGTTGACTGATCTGTATACTCAAATTGCTCTACATAAACAACAAGCACCTGCACATTTGCCACATAATCCGAATTCCTATTTCTCAGTCTGTCTACATCAAACTCTTTGAACAGCAGTGTGTACATGTAGTGACGCAATATTTATGCATCAGCCTGTCCCTGAACCCCCAAACTCACGGTCAGAAACCTACAATACAGTAGCCACCAGCAAAGCAGAAAGCTGTAATCACTACTTCTTAGTATTTTATTAGACTAACCAATCATCTATCTCCCCACAAACTTTGCCTCCTCTCTGCCTGTAGGTCACTGCAGAAACACTATTAGTAGTAACCTGACATCCCATTATATCCGGCAACTCCAACTTGCTCCAGTGCGCACAATCCAGCGCTCCGTGACTTTCAAGCGATAAAACACTTAAGAGACTAAATACCCCTATTTAGGGACACCTGCCCCTAGGCAACCAGAATAGCTGCAGCTGCCCGCCGTGGCCAAAAGCACAACTGCTCGCAGCCCTGCGCTACGACCCCAGGCTCTCGGGGGGAATACTCATGGAGCTGGAGGATTCGCGCTGCCCGAGCGGCTGGGGACCGCAGCCGGCTGCTTGGAGCAGGCGCTGCCCCCCGCGCCCCGTGCCCGGAGAAGGCCGACTGGAGGCTGCCGGGGCCAGAGCTGAGGGGCGGAGCGGCCCGCACCCAACTCCAGGCCGCACGCTCGGCGCCCGCCCCTCTCCTTCCTCACCAGCAGGTCGGCATTAGCCGCCAGGCGTAACTGCGGCTTGTGCTTCTTTATTATTTTCCGCAAAGTGCTGCGGGGCGCCGTGCGCTTCATCCTCTTCTTCCTCCTCCTCCTCCTCNACGGCCGGGCGCGGCGCCGCCCCCCAGGAGCGCGGCGGGCCGGGGCGGAGGTGAGCGGAGCGGAGCGGAGCCCTCCTCCCGGCTCCCCGCCCCGTGTCACGCCCCGCTCCCGCCGGAGCGGCCGCGGCGCTGTAAGCGTTTCCCTGGAAACCGCATGAAATGGTGGTAATTCCGGGAGAGCCGTACGGCGCCTCCGCCCCGAGCCGCCGAGCCGCTGCGGGGAAAGCCGGGAGGCAACGAGGCGCCATCCCACCTGCGCTTGTGGCCCTGCGGCCTCCGTGCCCGTCCCCGGGCGCCGCCAGCAGCCGTCCCAGCCCGCGGCTCTCCCGGCCGCCTCCGGCGCGCCGGGCCTGGCCCTCGCCCCCAGCCGCTGCCTTCGGGCGGAGGCTGTCTCGTCCCGGCGACGGCGGTCGCCGGCTCAGAAGTCACGGTCCTGTCGCGGAGGTGGCGTGCGTGGGGCGAGAAGAGGTCCCCGAGCTGGTTCTAGGTGTATAAACGGGCCCCAGATGGACACAGTCATTCCCCTCGCAGGCTGCTACGTGTCAAACCGCTTCCCTTATAACCTAACAGGAACTGTGTTTTAGCTCTGGCTTTGGTAAGGTACCCAGACCTCCACCCAGACATTTTTAATCAACAAGAAAGAAAACGGACGTGGCCGTTTCCCGACTGCCTGTACCTAGCCTCCAAACCTGGCCACTGCCACGTGCAGAGGTTTCCCAAAACGGAGGGAACACAGCACAGGTCAGAGGCACCGGCAGGATGCTGCTTAAACAAGCCTCAGGCCAAGATCTGTGGATTTTAAGTTGGCAATCGCCTCCCAAGAGTGGTAGAATTTATTTACTGCAGAAGTCCAGGGTGTTTTACAACACGGTTGTTCTCTCCATTGCCTTGTGTGGCCCTGCTGGGAGATGTGACACCAAATGGCCTAGTCTGGGTGGACTGCAGGACCGGGAGCCTAATTAGCACCATAATCCTACACTAAAATGAGGCTAGAGTTATGTTCTGCACATAAATCCAGATGAATTACTGTGTTAGTACAAGTATGGCATTGACTTAATTGTACACAGAAACGCTCGTTCTGAAATCAGCCACCACTTTAAAGTGTCACCCTTTCTCTAGCATCTGTCCCTACACTTCTATTTTGGCTGACGGATGCTGCTGACTGAAATACAGGTTTCCCCACAGAGGGGCCCCTGTAGCTTGGCATTCTCAGTGTATTTGGGCTGTGTGTACTTAGTTGGAGAAGGGGTCAGGATTTCATACTGAGGTATGGAGTTTTTCAGCATATTTATTAGTTCTTTGTTTTCTTTGGCCTATGGGATGTTTGCAAATTTAAATGTTAAATCAATAAGATAAATATATTGTCTTTATTTTAATATATTCAGAATTACCAGCACCCAGATACGAATCAGTTTTATTGAAGTATGTTCTTAAATCTGTATGATTTGGTATTTTAGTTAATTTTGCGATATCCACAAAATGTAGTCCAAATAGAAGTATGATGTCTGACAGCAGGAGAGAGTTTAAGATTTGCCAGTTCTTCATTCTCTGTCAGATAACTTGAAAATCATGCTTTGTTCTTTCAGCTTTGACTGTCACTTGCCATTAATCGTCAACAGCGATGCAGATCTTAAAATCAGGGTCTTAACATTTTTTTCTGTGAATGGATAAGCACACTAAAACATAGGGGTTTTTTCTGCTGTTTAATAATCATAGTTAATGGCTCAGCAGCACTGACAGAAGTAAACATTTGTTTCGTCAGTTAACTAAATGGCTATGACTCAGGAGCTACATAGGGTCATATACTGTAATGCTCATACTATACACATAGAAACTTGCATTGGGATCAACAATAATTCAGCATGTCAACAGATTGAAATCTACAGCTGGAATAAATTAGTAGCTCCACTGGACCTTACTTGAGCTGAGAATTGGGCCTTGCAATCTCAGGCTATCTGTGGGAAACTGGTATGGGCAAGCATCTTACAAACCATATGGGTGGCAAAAGCACCTCCACTATAGGGCTAAAACTGTTAAAATGCGTCACACAAATTTGAAACTATGCAGTGATCTGCATAAAATGGCAGATACTGAGACTCAAGACTAGTAACTATATCTTTAGTTATGTGCTTGCTATATAGACAGTGACAATAATAAAATCTACTCTTAAGTCTAGTACTACTAGACTTTTGTTGGTTCTGATAGTTTGATATTTCTAGTGGACTATTCTTTGTTTTTAGCCACAGAAAATAATAATTTAAAGTGCTATCTCAAATCTACTTATTTACCAGATTTCCTTTTTTCTTATGTTTTGAAAAACTTACGACCTTGGTTACTGCAAGCAATTGATAGCAGAGGTCCAATGTAAAAATGTTAAAATGAATGTTAAATTATAGGTTCTGATTTACTGAAAGAACACGAGCTTTAATAGCTAAAATTTCAAGCACTCCTTGAATGTATAATTTAATATCTTTGTCAGTAAATATTTCTGTAAACATGATTTTTGAATAGTTTAATTTTAATATAGGAATATTGTAGAACAAGTAAAAATTACGTTGCAGTACATTATGCATTGCAATGGACAAAATTATAAGTTAACTAAATAAATGTCATAAAAATCACAACTGTTTATTTTATTTGCATTAACACAGGGATTAATTATTATATTACAGTGAATCAGAAAACTACAAACTCACGTTATGTTTCTGATTTTGAGCATGATTCTTTTCCTTTTCTGTCTTTCTGACAGAATCCACAATGTTCTGATATAATGCTATTATGAAATATAATTTAAATAGCCAAAAGAATCATGCAAAATATATTTTAAATGAGTTGTTGGAAAGTTGAAATTTTTAGTTTTGTCATGCTCATGCAGCTTTATTAAAAAGGCAGTTCTCTGCCTTATAGGCACATTTTCATGTTTTGCCTGTTCAAAAGCTGCAGGAGTTTTGCATCCATTTTCTACAAGCAGTTACCTTCTTTTCAAAGAGTATTTCAAGAATTTTATATTTTTCACTTTTCAACTATTGCAGTTTTTAAGCATACATTAGTTCATTTTGTGAACTGGGTGTGTTTCGTGGCTTCAGCTGCAGCATAGCATCTTCCCAGTTTTCCGGCAATACTGAACTGTGTTTTAGAACTAAATACATCATCTGATACTGATGATAAGAGCTAGGAAAATTCAGCAATTAAAATGCGGCCATCCAGGTCTGACTTCTTCAAGAAAACAAACAGCTTTTGCAGTGTTTTTGAATAAAGACAATTTCAGTGACATTATTTTGTGACTTTTGCTTCCAGATTATGTGGATTTCTTGAAAACTGTTCCATACATTTCAGTGATTAAAAAGAGGCCAAGCTTGGGGCCCGTAAACATTTTGTTCTCCGTTTCTGTAAGGAAAGAGATGAATTTAAAGGCTAATTTTATCCACTCCTCTAATGCACTGTAAGTTGAAACAAGGGTAATATTTGGAAATTAAATTGAAAAGCAGTGTTTCCTTTCTGACCTGAAACTTTTATAAGCCCATCTTAACTTGTTAAATTTGCTCTCCCAGCCTGTCCTTCTTAACTACTACTTTAATTACTTTGTTTCTGGATTTTGACATTATCTTTAGTCAGACTCTTCATCAGCTCTTCATCAATTCATAGTTTTAGGGTCAACCTTTCCAAAGAATGCTGAAGAATTCCATTTTAAGTGTGTGATATCTTGAAATTAATAATCACATTTTATAGATTCTTGCTAAGCCAAAGGTCCCTCGGTTTCTTCTCTAGTCAGGTAGAGACCGTTAAATACTTTCTGGTGCTCATCCCATTTCAGTGGTTGATGAAAGACTTTGAAACTTACCCTGGCTATGAATGTCAAAGCCTAAAATCTTTTCATGTTTTCTTCAGTGATGAAAAGATATCTCTAAAACAGAACATAACAATTCAGAAGTAAACTCTTCTATAATGTAGTTGATAGGCTTGATCACAGTGGTTGGAGTACACAGACTGACTCTCCTGTTACATGCATATATTCTTTCTGTTGTATGTAGAATAATTCAGGTGTGGTTGAATACTCTTGTAGAGAAATAGGAAAAGAGAGAACACAAAGGAGCGAATTGTGTGTTTTCTTCTCCTCTGTGGAACTTAAGCAAATCTCTTGCTTCAAAAAGAAGGTGGAAATGGCAATTTTAACAAGAAACTTCTCTTGTGGCTGTCACTAATAATATAATGGCAATAATTTAATTGCAATAGTAAATGCTAGAAGCTCAGAGATGCGTTTGATATTAACCTTTTATTTTCATGAAGAAAAGAAAGAAATGTCTAGGATCAATTATTTTAAAAATTACTTCTTTTTTTTATTTAGCCCTATTTCTATCTGTTTTCAGGCCCAGTGCTGAACAGTGAAAAATAAGAAAGGCAAACCACCATAAATTTTAATTGAAATTCAGACTATTTTAGGGTTTAAGGATTTACAATCTAAACTTCAATTTTATTTTTTCAGAACATTCTGTATATCAGCTGTCCATATATAAGGCTGTGAAGAGCCTGCCTAAAGTCAGTGGACTTCCACAGGCCAGACACCATCTGCCCATTGTAACAGTTGGGATTGTATTCATAAAAAAGTAAAGGCATATAAATCACAGTTCAGCAGGCACTCTTACCTTCAGAGATATTCCTCATGCATTTGACATGCCCTCAACTAAAAGTCTATCAGTTTCACTGCTTCTGAAGTAATTTAATGCAGGATCACGATGATATAGAAGTCCAGTACCTTATTTAATCCTGTAAGAGAAAAATGTGTCTTGTAGGTGTTTTCGATGAAATCCATAAAGATGGATAAATAACACCAAAAATAATTACTTCAGATACCCACTTTGTCTGTGTTCATGTAACTTTTCTCGTTACTTTTGTAGATTTTTACATTGTTCGCATTTTGCTACACCCTTTTAATGCCAGTCATATTTCCTCTTCCAAATTCCAGAATGAACAATGTTCTCCTCTGCAGATGTCATGCTTTCCATGACTACAAGCCAGAAGGATCTTCCGGCACCTCTAGTTTGATCAGCTAATCCAGACCTGCCAAAAAGACCACCTTCTCTGAGAAAATTTCGCAAACCTAAAGAGTATTCTGAAAAATACTTGTTGTCTACCTTCCAAAAACATATTTTATGTAAATGTATTATAAATGGAGAAGAAAGGAGAGTGCAAAACTTCATGACATTCCCTGGGATCTTACTTTACTGAAAACTAGTCTAATTAGCATAACATGTTTAATAGTAATGGCCATCAATAGAGAACTCAAAGAAGGACTAGTAGACGGATACGTATTACTCAACTGCCAACTTTTTATTATATTTATCAGGGAGGGTAAACCAGAGACGCTGACCACAAGAAGGCCTGAGCCTAATGTTTTTTCTTCACTTTATTTTCCACATGAAGGGTAGCAACGCATTTTAGCCAGCCTAGAAGAGACATTAGCTTTCACCTCCCACAAGGACTATGTTTTTTCCCCATTAACTTTTTCTTCAGTCAGCAAGAAACCCCTAGAAGTCCGATGTGCAACAATATTTTTCCTACCTTTTTGTTGATTTCCTTCATGTTATGTCAGCTCTCAAATGCAAAGCGACATGCTACAGAATGGCCTTCTTAGCAATGCACCTTTCCACCAGTTTTCTGGCCATGGCTGCAGAGGAAAATGGATGATCCTAATTTGAGATATCAAACCCTGCACCAAAAAGAATAGCCTCTTGCTGGTGTTTCTGATTGTCACTAATCCTCAGCTCTCCTAAAGTAATGGAGGAAGCAGTCTTGAGGCCACTGGAATGAGAAGTGCCCACTTCTTGCCTGGTACTGCCTGCATGCCCTGTGAATGTACTGAAACAAAGGGATGTACTTGCATATTTGTTAACATTAAAGCTAATTAGACAACTGATCACATGTGTATCTCAGGCCAAAAACATAAATACAGTTAATTTTTTTCTTTAAAATAATAGAGTAAGTGATAACCAGTGGGTTACCTGCCTGCCAGGTGATTTTCCCTGATGCCCCTGATGATGGATTACAACAAAACTGAATTCAGAGAGAACCAATAAAGTGACAGACAGGTTAGATTTCAGATGAGGTGAATTGATTGCTGATTACTTAAATCTCACTTCATGTGACAGAAGCTAAGCCATAACATTATCGTGATATGTGAACATGGTAGAAAAAAGAAGAACAGCAGCTATAGTAGAGGAAGAATTTAAGTATTGACTTGCAGGTGCATGGAATATGCCTATAACAGAATAGGAGTCATCTTTAGTGCACAAAGTTGGCAAGTAGTCTGCAGTCAAGAAAACAGGAGAAGGAAAATTTAAGTAATTTTTATTTATTTCTTTTACTACCGTAGCCAATAAGGGAGTTTAAAAAAAAAACATTACAGATAAAATATGAATAATTCAGAGTAGGCTGTAATAAGAATATATTTTTTCCATGCAGATTTTCAGCAGTGAAGAGATTTTATTAACTGCCAAAAGGAACCTACAGGCACTTGAGAATGAAGTAATATAATTTATGCAAAACAGTTTACCACACATGGTTCCTCAGTGGTCCACCTTGTTTAGCAAGCAGACATAAAATCATTGGTCTTCAAAATTATGTTAAGAAATTAATGATCTAATACAAGCTATCAAGAGTGGGATACATAGAGTTCAACTGTCTGTTTTTCTGGGGAAAAAAAGTGATTGAAAATTTTAGTGTCAGTTATGTATTGGTAAAGAATAAACACTTTGAATAATGACAGAATTACTCTTTAGTTTCCGTCATTACAGAAATGCTTGCATTCCTTTTGAGGGCACAGAAATCTTCCTCAATATGACACTATGTCATGCTCTTTTCAAATTTGCAAACACCTTTTTTAATAATAAGCAAAATATAAAACCCTCTGAAACGAACTTTGTTGAGAATCAGTAGCTTTCTGAAGGTACTTAACTGAAAAAGATGATTTTTTAAAAAATGCTGCTGCTGTAGCATAGACGAAGGAAAAATACTTCATCGGAGAATATGGTGAAGTATAGGAATTACTAAATCCTTTCCTTTCAGCTAGTTAACTGCAAATTTTATTCGTAGGAACGTAGGCTTGGGTTTTTTTAAATATCTCGCTGTATAGTGTATAGAAAAAGGCTGCAAACATTAATTATCCAGTGAGCTAAAAATTCTTTTATTAGCTTAGAATCATTTTGCCTTCTGGGGATGACAACATTTGCAGTTTCAAATGTGATTAAATGGAAGCTGTAGTTTACAGAGTGAAAGATACTGTATATACTTCTTTGAATGTAAAATAACACCAGTAAGTATTGCTTAAATAAATGTAACTTTGGCCACAATTTTGTAAATAAACAACTGCTGATACAATGTTTTTGTTTTCCTACAGAACAAACACACTTTCTTCAGTGTGACACAAAGAAAAGTAACACGAAGAGAAGTGACACAAAGGAAAGTGCTTGACACAAAGAAAAATAGTGAGGGTGTAAATAGCAAGGGTCTAACACTTGAGGTTAATAAAGCTAAAAGATAGCAGCTGTAGCTCCAGCCTTGCACAGAGGCAAGATGCTGCTCCCTGCTGTAAGAAACAGCATCGGAGCCTTAATATAAGAATAACCATATTGTCAGTGGAGAAGAGAAGCCATATCGAGTTTTCTTCAGCTACCCCAAACTGCAGTGTAAGCCTGTTGTTAAAACAGAAATGTATGTGGAAGCAGAGTGGCTAGTAGAACTGGTTTAATAAATGGAGCTGCCGTACTCTTTTTCTAGACACAATGAGGCTACCTACCTGAGCTTACAGACTGTACCTTAACTACTACAAAGCTAAGAAAAAAGTCTGTTTTAAGCTGAAAGTCACACCTTGCATCAGCACAAATACAATTATAACAAAACTAACCCTGTAAAAACACAGAGTGAATCATACCACAAATGCAAGATTTTTTTTTGAAAGAGCATCCTATAAAGTTAGCTGACACACTTGGAAAAGAGAAGTCAGCTCTAAGGTCTGTCACCGTTATCCCAGGTTTTTCAGATAAGCATTTTGTATTTAGACTACCTAGCCTGAATATTAGCAAAGGTTAAGCTTGTTTTTTCAGTGTACAGTGAGGTTCTTCACAGTAAATGAGGTTGCTGTGATGTTTTTAAGTACCTTCACCTGGGTATGGGCTGTGGTTCCTTTGTATCACCGGTGGTGGTGGCCAGCTTCCACATGTACTACAGAACAGTTCCCTTGGAGCCGGTCAATAGCCTCAAACCGCTGTGAGTTGCCATCCAGACCGATGGCGCTTTGCCCCTATACAAACCAACTACTCAATGCTCCCATTAAACCATGTAGAGGGAAACATAAAATTGCTGTTCAGAGGCAGCTCTTTGCCTAAAAAAGTGGCAGGTGTGTGCTTTTTCATGTATTTTTATTTTTAATGGTAATACATTGATACTGAATGCTGCCCTGCCTTGTGGAGTGGATAAAAATATGCTTATGCTTGACAGTTAGGAATTTTTTTTTCCAGCATGTTTCCAAACTGGTCTAAAGGTATTTGCTGTTTCGAGAGATGTATTTGCATCTCTGTAGCATTCTTCCCACTTCTATCTGGTGATGTAGGGTTGTCACTAGGTCTGTGTCTCTGCTGTTATGTGCAAAGTATCCTGGAAGAGAGCCATCAGGAGAAAGAGAAAAAAAATAAGCATGTACAAGGATATGGAAAGCTGGGCACTTCTTTTTGGGGGGGTTCTGGTGTAAATGTCGTTTGGTTGAAGGCCCATACTCGTTGGTATGCTCAGCTGTTCTGCAGTGCTACAAGTAAGCGAAACAGCTATAAACCTAGCTTAACTCTCCAATTAAGCTGAATTTATGACATCTTTACAATACCAGTGCAGGACAAAGCAGCTGGAGACAACAAGTAATTCTGGTCCTAACGATCCCTTTTTAGGCTTTATTTGGCATTTTTTAGTCAGGCAAAAGTTTGCCTGTTTGTCTAAGATTAAATTTAGAGGCCTCTGAGAGGCCTCTGAAATCTGAACTTAATTATACCATAGAACACATGTTCATAAATGCATAGACTTTAAATGTTTCTTTGTAACATTATATTTTAAGCAGATTAATCCAATTTGGGTGCCTAGTGAACTCAGGACTCTCACTGATGTCAATAATTACCAGGATTGCACTTTAATTAGTCTTGCCTATTGCAGTTTTTTTTTTTACAAGAAGTAAATTGATTTTTATTTCCAAAATAAATTTAACAATTGCCTTCTGCCACAATTCTTGCACTTGTGAATTCTATGTGTGGATGACAAATCATTTGCCCTTAGCTACAAGGGTCCTGAAATACTGGCATTTGTATAAAGAAGCCACAGGCATCAGTACCTTGATGTACAGTTCACAGCCTTACTGCTTTTCTTTGTGATTCCCAGCACAGAGGACAATTTGAAATAGTTATCTTTTTGTGTGTATGTGTGTGTGCGCATCTGTTCTTTATTTGTGAGCTAGCTGCCTTTTAGTAGACCCAAACAGCAGAAACTGGTTGTTCATTCCGAATAAGACTCTCCTTTTTTGATCTCATAGGCTGGATCCTTACTAATGAGTATAATGTTAGGCCTAGTCTTGGGTCTGAGAGCAAGAGACATGCTACATCTCAGGTACCTATGGCTAAATTGTCTTCTCCCTAAATGCAGAGTGATCTAGTCAATCCCCACTATTGGGGGCAAACCCTGCTGCACACCATCCTCTGGGCTGTGTCCTGGAGTTGGCTGGGAGAGCGCTTGTTGGCTCAGGCCAGAGCTGTGCCTGCTGGTCTTGTGCTATAAGCAGAGTGGTTACTACAATTGCATGCCGGAATTTGTGCCTCTCTCTTCTCCGGTTTAGCATACCGTACCTGTAGCCATGGAGTAATGCCGTAATGATTGCAGAACATTTGTCAGTGGGGCTGAAAATTAGAGTCCTAAACAAGAAGTTGCATGTCACAAATTAGAAAAGCTCAATGGTCAGACTCAGCAAGGAGACTGGTCCATGTCAGGAGTGTTCCTGGGTTTTATTTTGTGCTCCAACTAGCCAGGACCAGGGTCCAGAACATGGATCTCCTCTGTTCTTGGAGACTGTCCTTACCACCGACCTACAAGATCAGCTGCTTGTGCTTTTTCTTTCTGGTCCTGAATCATGCTCTCTTTGCTACAGCAACGGTATCTCAACAGGCAGAATGGGAAGTAGATGTCTCTGCATGCCCACAGCCTGGTGGCTGAGGCATGCTTCTGGGAGGTGGGGAGTGCAGTCTTCGGCCCCAAAATTTAAGGAGGAAATGGACTGTGAGGATCCTTCTCCTAGAACAATTGTATTCACTACAAAGATATCATACAGAAGAGTAAGTATGAAGTACCAGTTCGCAATCAGGGGTACAGATTCTGGTCCACAGGCGCTGCCCTGAGCTTCAGCAATTGTAAACAATTATTTTTGTTCATTCATTGTTTTGCCATGATTTTGTTTAGACCGTACCAGTTATGGAACTAAATTGTTTTCAGTTTTTAAGCAGAGCTCAGAATTATGCTCTTTGACACTCAAAGAGTTGCTTGATGTCAGGGACCAGCAAACATAGGGTAAGAAATGTATGAAATCTTCCGTGAAACAGTTTCATTTCAAAATTTGACTTTACCTTAGTCAAACAGGAAACAATAGTGCAACAGCACAGCAACAAAATTAAACCTGCAAGTAAATGCCTACAGGTTGGAGAATAAATTTGTGGGAGAATGTGTTGTATATATTTTTATAGCTGTGCATATGAAAGATCTGAATTCTCCTAGCAGCGGTGTCTGGATCCAGAGCTTTGTTTTAGATTGTGTTCCTCTGAGGACGCTGTTCCATACATACATAAAACTGAATTTAGCAATTAAATGGGAACTTTGCATTCTGGGCCCATGAATACTTTTTCATAGCAAAGTACGAGATTTCATTTGGAAGTTCTCTCTTTGGGAAGATTTGATTCCAGATTTCTAGTTCTAGCATTTCTCTCATAGCTTGAAGTCTGGAATATATGAGTGTGCTATACATAGAAAAAAGTTTGACTGAATCTATCAGGGATATGAATTACTATATGCATAACTAAGTGATTAATGCAGTTTTATACAGCATTACCTGTACTCTGGCATATCATAAATTAGTGGAACCAAGTACGTGTATTAATGTCATAAATACTGCTTTTCCAGTGTCAGCCCTGATTTGCTATTATCTTCTCAGGTCAACAAATCTACGTATAGACACGTGAAAAGAAAAGCCTCTTCTTAGGGTGCCTCCTTGAAAGCCATTGCTCCAAGCAGGTAGAACATGTGGATCCTTTTCCAAATCTAAATGAAATTTTAATACTTTAATACATTTTTCAATACATGAAGAGCATCATGTGATCCCAAATATCCCTTCAATCTTCAAAGTTTGGTAAGCATCTGAAAATTATCAGCCAAGTTCTCACCCTATGCTTATGCAAAACATGATGAGGATACCGAGGATACTTTGCTGATGGCTAACTTTTCCACTCCCCAGTTAACTCTTCCTCCTATCAGGAAATACACTAATAGATTTTATTGGGTAGTTTCTAATCACTTGCAGTAGTTCTTTCTTATACTTGAATTTTCCTCTTAGATGCAAACAATGAAAGCTACAAATATAACTTAAGACATAAAATGCCTATGACATCTAATTCGGTGACTCAGAGACTTGGACTTTTCCAGGTGATACAATTCTATAAAGCTACATGCTCAGAAGTTAGTGAGATAGAAGTTTAATATACATTTGTGTCTTGCATTTCTTGTTAATAAAGTTAATGTTTGAAATACAACCAGTCTTTCTTGTTACTCAAAGGCTACAGTCTGCAAAAGAATCAGAATCTTTTCTGAATTTTGTAGGATTAGTTGCAACCTCAGCATCTATTATCTTTGTAAATCAATATCTTCACTATGTAATATGTTAAGTAAATACAGCTTGTCTTTTACAAGATGTCTTCTCCCATTGACTGCCAAATGAAGCACAATAAAAATGTTTAAAAAAGAATCCTCAATAGTTGCATGAGTAGTTGTACACTCACTCCAGAGATCAGTAAAATGTTTGGCAAGGAAAACATGGACTGAGCACTAGCACTCATTCACATGTCAAAGCCAAAATAGAAAACATAGTTCATAGTGGAGTGCCAGGACAAGAGTTCCGGAAAGGCATTCTTGTAAATATGTGCTACAAAAGTGTACTACTCTCCACCTTCTCTGTTGCTTTCATGTTCAGCTCAACTACATATCTGTAAAACAGTGTGCCTGAATGCAACTCAGGAATGTGTATGTCTTCTGTGAACAAATACAGAGCCAAACGCCAACCCCTGTACCAGTGTGTGGACATACTGCACAGCTGGAAGAGCAATTGCAGCTATTAAGGAAAAGCACGTGGTTTTCCTACCGGGTTATCTGAAAGCTTGATTTGTAGTGTGAAAGTGTGTTTTAAACAGGATTTTGACCACATTAGATTTTGCAAACTAAAGACAATGTGAATTTAATGGTGGAGTTTAAGCTGAGGTCTTAGCTGAATGACATACATTAGCAGACAAAAATAGCTGATTAGTGCAAAATCAAATTGTGTGAGGTTCTGTACATTTAAGTCACTGCCTGACACTTGGGTGCCTACACACTCAGAAAAAGCAGTGTGGGGAGCTGAATAATGTAATAAACCTCTATTACCTGCCTAAAAAGGTGGCAGGAATGCATACTGCACTGTCAAAATCTCTAGAGACGGTCTGAGGTGCATAGAGCTGATCATGGGCAGCACGCAAAAAGGGGAAAGGAGAAGGACAAAAGAAGAAGTTCCCTCACCTTCAAGGCAACAACAATACCTTACCTCACCTCATATTCCCCCTAACTGCAGGTTCAGCTGAAAAAATGCTGGAGTATATAATAGGGACAAGACCCCATAGGCAAGAGCCTGTAAATCTTTGCAGCATCTGAGGCATGAGCTCCATGGGCTTGGCATTCATTGCACTTGACTGTTTTTCAGGGCTGCCTTGAGGTGCGTGAGGCGCTGCTTGAGCAGGCATGGGAGCATATGCAGATTTTAGGGAAATGGGATTTCAAAAAGAGACCTTAGATATTTGCATACATAAAATGTACTTATTTTCTTAAGTTGAGGGGGATTAATTCTGATGTACGTTTTGGTTTTTTTGAATAAAAATCAGAATGGTTCTTAACTCCTTCTGAAATAAGCAAAATTCAAGGTGCTTCATTCCTTTTGTAAAATCTAGTCCTTTTTTCCCCACACACATACACTGATGTCTTTAGCACTTATCAGACCTTTACAAACAAGTACCTAGACATCACAAAACTACAGTAAAGTTGTATGATACAGAAATATGACCCTCACTTTGCAGACAAGGTGCCCGATTCTAAGACATTAAGACCAAACTGTTACCCTAAGTCTGAACACCTGCAGAGATACTTAATAACAAACAGGTGATGTAAGAGTTATCAGGACTGAAAACGTCGAAGTACTACTTAAGGTCTGTGGAGATAGATGCCCAAGTCTGAAAACAGTGTTTAAATTCATGTTTAGTTTCCAAACATTTAAACCTTGCATAGTAATATTTTTTTTATCTGAATGTGTTTACAGACACTTTAAATTTGTTAATTTTTGAGACATTTTTTCCATGAGACAAAGTTACCTTTTTCAGTAGGTTTGCCTTTTGCTACTTTTAGAAGAGGAGTTACTTCTAGGCTAACAAATTTCCATTTAATAATGCATGAATTTTCCTGTTATGAAGCTAGATAGTTTTTCCATCACTTGTACTTCAGTATTTCTGAAACCAGGTGTTAATTTTCAGGGGGATAGGAGGTTTCCAAGCAGCTGCCAGGACTAATATAGCAGCCAGCAGTAAACGCTGAATAAGCTTAGGTACAAAATCTATACCATCTGGTTTCAGGAGTCCCCAGCCAAAAAATGTGAGGCCAGTTCCTTTCATGTCCAGAAATCTTCCCGTTCATTGGGAATTGTGAAATGGATCTTACCTTTGCATTACCTTTTAATTCACAACTCAGAGGAAGATTCAAATAATGGTCTTAAGAAAACATTGCATAACTGTAAAATGGGAAACTAAGTAATATGCTCAGGTTTCATAATAAGACAGATGAACACTATTTGACAGGCTGAGATCAAAGTCCTTCCTCAGCCTCACAGTAGTCCAGTTTTCCAAGCTGCTGTTTCTCAAAGTCGATGATAGCTACCGGTGCTTAACACAGAAACAAAGTCCCTTAGAGGAATTGACCAGTAAGTCAATAAGGAGATATAAAATGAAGCCCTTCAGGTTTGTTTGAAGACCAGGGAAGTAAGGAATGAGGTCCATCTTGTCTGCCAGTGAGGAAATACTTCCGGTTCCTTAAGTGTCTGAAGAGATGGACTACGTTCTACATAAAAAATTGCTATACTGAAAATATTGATAGAAGAGTAACTCAAGAGTGAGTTTGTTCACAGACATGAGTATGAAGGCATTGATATAGCTCAGGTCACTCTAGAGATACCCGAGGAGATTCAAGCCACAGAACTTCCACTGAAGCAGTGTGGAAAAAGAGTGTATCCTGCAATTTTTGAAGTCCAAATCATTTCACTCTCTCTCTCAGGCAGTCATTTACAGCTATACATAATCCTCAAGGTCACTTTCTTATCAAAGCCCTGAAGGTATCAAGCTACCGTCCCATCCAAAGGGTCATTAATATCTCTTAGCTTTTTATGTCTGGGTTATATATAAAAATTGCATATAATAGGAAACCATGCAAGCCTATTTTTCTTTTACTATCATCACTGCTTTCAACACACTGATTAAATCATTGCTTTAACTGGATGATTAAACCCTTTTGAGAAGGGACTGCCATGTTACTGTATTTGGCTAGAACGGAGTATAATGTTTCCCCAGTCCATAGGCACTATCACAATGCAGATAAAACAGTAATGGTAGTGCTGTTGCACAAGCCGTGGGTTTGTCTACACTACTGTACAGCAAGATTGCCCTGGGCTCCATACAGCAAGTTAGAATAGCTCTATCGTCTGATCTAGCAGCAGGTTTAACTGGAGACACTTTTCAAGATGGGCAGATCAGACTAAACTGGGTCAGAAAAAATATAGTTTTAAAAGCCTGATGTTTTCTCTCAGCACTGATCTCCGGAAGACTTAATGTTCTGAGGATTCATTGTGACTCCTTTGTGGCTAGTAGTCAAAATATTTCTTTGTATCTGTGTCTAGTAGTAGTAAAGTGATGATCCTTCCAATCATATACACTGCAACAGTGTTTGATCATAGATTCCAGCTGAAGGGCATTCTGAATTAACAATTTCACATAACCAGACTATTTTATAATGCACTGTGAATAATCATTTCAGTAAAGGCAGCGATTTTGCTGTGTTCATGCCCTGGAACAATAGTGCTAGTATAAATCCCAAGATAGCACTCAACGTACTTTAAGAAAGAACTTTAGTCACCTTAAAGAAATTTAAAAGGCTCTGGTCCAGAGTTCCACTTATCTCTGAATGTATGATAAATTGTTGATAGAGGAGTCATCTGTATCACATGCATGAAGCATCTGCAAGTGATAACTTAGGCAACTATAGTGCACTGATATTTTTCAAAATGGCAACAAAACATACATCAAAATACTGACCAGCCACTGGCTAACAGACCAGATCCTATTCCAGAGCTGTGTTGCCTCACTCTGAAGATGTAGGCTCCACATACAAGACGTAGGACTAGTCCATAGACTGCAAAACCACTTAAAGAACAGACATGCTACAAAGTTCAACCAGATCCAACAGGCTTTCCTGTTACTAATTTTCATCTATTTCTTAACTTCATGTATTTATAAGGATCTTCCGTTTGACTATTTCTGATATTATGAAAGGTTCAGGGATAAATCATACCAAAAAACATGGATCTTTATTTCACAGTGTCTGGCCTAGTTCCCAAAATTCGCAAAACACTTTTAATACCACAGAGAAAATACTTGAGTGGAAGCAAGTACACGCACAGCCTCTATCCAAGAAGAAGCAGCAGCAGAAATTTTATCACTCACTCTTCTTCAGTGTTAACAGCCAGAGGGAATACACTCTGGAAATCAATTTTCTTTTACGGGAACTTGATGTGGGTAGCTGCTTGATTTGTTCAGCTTCTGTATGGCCCAGATTCAACAAGACACTTAAAAGCGTGGCTGACTTTATTCATGTGGGTATTTAGGTATGTGCTTAAGTACCTTGCTGAATTGGGGCTTGTGTTAGGTCATAAGCATTTACTAGGTCAGGCATCCAGGCTGAAAATTTCTCTGTTTTTCCTGGTTACACTGAAGATAAGTCCAGTCACACAATACATTTGGAAGTGCCTGCAATGACTTTATCAGGTGATACACCCAAGGCAATGGAGAATACGTTCTTGTTCTGCTGGAGAAACATATTCATTTGCCCCCTCAGTACAGACCCTGCAGACGGCTGAGAGGATCTACGTGGGCCAATCTTCAAACATAAAGTACCATTTTATTTAAATATTTATGCTGCCGCAATATCCAGCAGTTGCAGCCAGTCTTGTGCCCTGTTGTATTAGGCGCCATAGAGAAGCATGAGGTCTCTGCTCCGAGTAATTTACATTCTTAAGAAGCATTGCACGCCAGGGCTAAGTAATTGGAGAGCCATACATTTGCCACAATGAAACACTTACCAAGATAAACCAAAAAGCAGATAATTTAGAAAGGAAAAATTAAGTGCATGACTGCTTTTTTTCCTTTTTAAACTCTGGCTATTAGCCCAGACATTAGCCTATCTAACCCCCAAGTGAGTTAGTTGTTTAGGAAACACAGTGATTCCAAGTGCTGAGGGAGTATCACTGAGCAGAATTTTTCTACTTTCTTGGAAGAGAAGATGTGATTAAGATCATGCTCTAGTCTGTTCATTAGCCCTCTGTTACTGACGTCTAACTCCGTGGCACATTTTAGGCACAAAGATATGAAGTCCCCATGTGTTGTCAGAGATCCCATGGCAGAAGAGAAGATGAACCTTGCAGCTGCTAGCTGCTGCAGGCCCCATTAGCAAGGGATAGAGTCTGGCTGGGAAAACTGGCGCCTTGCTCACGCTTTGACAGTGTTTGAAAGTCATACTCACTGCAAGTGAACCAGGTGCTTTTCCCTTCTCATAAACTGCAGTATCTCACTCCATACTTCAATATCCTGGCAAAAATACTTACAAAACCTCAAATTCGTGCTGTCTCTGACTGTTACAGCTCAACCAAGAAGAGGTACCCATGTAATCAACCTATGCATATAGAGGAGCCAGTCGGTACAGGTATGGCTGTAACGGAGCCTGAGCACATGGGAAGGAAAGACTAGGAGATACGATAGGGAGCTGCAATTCCCAAGGAGATTAGGACAACCCGGGACACAATTCCTTGTGAAACCAGGTTTCACCAGTTCTATTGCTCACTTATTACATAATTACCTTCCTTGACTTACTTTCCTTCAGCTGTAATCAACAGAAGCGTGTCTCAATATCTCCATTTTGCCTCAACATCAAGACTTCAGTAATTTGTTTTTTTCCACAGCAAACTATTTTGGGACTGATTGCTTCTAAGTCATTCAGCAAGGTTGAACATTGGTCTTGGGAGTCATGGTGTCTTTTTCTTTTTCTGGAACCAACCACTCACAATCCTAATATGCTGGTTAACTTTGCGAACTGAAATGTTGCTCTTCTGATTTTCATTCAGAATTTCTGTAAAATTGGATTGTGAGTGTCAGTTCATATTATAAGGTTTATTTACATCTTGGTGGTATAAAAATTCTTTGCTGCTTGCAAAAGGCCACAGATATATTGTCATGGATTTTAACAGGGGTTAGGTACTGTTAGCATCTACAAAAAGAATTAGTGGAGACTATCTGAACCATGTTTCTTTTTTAGTGTAAATTAGATACAACGTTGAAAAAGGGGAAATCATCATTAGGTTAGCAAAACTCCTGCCTTACATCTCACCCATCGTCACTGTGTTTTATTCCACTAATGGGATCTGTATGTAATTTGAACTCTAAGACTAGAATAAACTGTGAACATCTCTTGAGGAGGGGGAACACACAGCAATGAAATGACAGAACAGAAAAAGTATGAAGCTGAAAATTAGGCCAGAAGATTGAAATCAGGACGGATTTAAATCATTCTTTGCTATGTTATTCATCTTGGTTGTCTGATAAACTACCAAGCAGGACGAAGTTCAGGAGACTTGATATACTGCATGTTAAGTCTTTGTTGTTATAAGGTGAACTCCCTTACTCCAGCTTGTTCTCCTTGTCTCCCACACTTGTTGTTTTAATACAGAGGAAAGTTCAACTCCCCCTGCTTAACTCCAGTACCTCTTAATGAGGGAACTGTAACACTATCCAGTCGTCTCACCACACGGCAATCAGAATTTCATTGCTTTGCACAGCTTGACTTATGTCAAAAAAGGATGGTTAAAATTCACCCAAGTCCTGGAAACCCCCTATTGAGTTAAACAGATCACATCCTAGCTACAGGAGGATTTTTTGTTTGTTTGTTTTGTTTTTTAAAAGGTCAAAGGGCAAGAAGTATTACTTGCAAAAGCTCTTTCACATACTTGGTTCTTAGGATGCTAGCATCAGCAAGATGATTTACATATCATATAGTTAAAGTCACACAAGCAATAGAGCTTCATGTGCCAATAAGAAGAAACACCATTTACAAAAAATGCACTCTGATCATACAAAATGGATCCTTTAGCCTATTGTGGTTAAGAAAATCTCTTAGAGCATCCCAATAGATTGTCTTTGACAGTGTGGGCTTTACATTTACAAATGAGCAGAAATCAGAACAGAAGGCTCAAGGCCAGTAAATGCGAGTCATGGGAGGTTATGTTATTTATGAGCAGCAGCACTTGAACCAGTATTTCTGAAGCCTTCAGGACAAGCCTCCTTGAAAGCTCACATGCACATTATATAGTTACTGCAATTGCTGAAAGTGGAACAACACAAGCAAATATTTGCAGGCACTTGGCTTATGCTTGCCATAGCTCAAGTTGTACCTTCCAAGAGTTTTTAGACATGCTCTTTTTTTTAATATGTTGCTTCAATTAAACTGAAAACCAGATGCAAGAGAATGCTCTATTAAACTGTGAAATTATTGTATTGTGTTACAGGAAGCCTCCAAGTTTATAGAACTAGGAATGTCTTTGTGGTGTAGGGGTAGAAGATTCTTATTACCCCTGTTTACAAGACAGTTCAAAGGATATCATAAACAATTACCTCTGAAGTGATAATGCTATGGATATTTTTCTGTGTAAGTAGAGTCAGCACAAGGAGATGACCTTTAGTAGTGGTGGCTCTGCATCCATGAAAGATTAATTATCCAGAGAAAACATAAATTGCTTATAAGCAACAGCCCTAGAACCAAAAAAAAAAAAAAAA
>VYXH01006693.1:171673-280440 GCA_013397275.1 Burhinus bistriatus
GTGGGAGACTGTGTCGAAGGCCTTACTAAAGTCCAAGTAGACAACATCCACAGCCTTTCCTTCATCCACCATGTGGGTCACCTGGTCATAAAAGGAGATCAGGTTGGTCAAACAGGACCTGCCTTTCATGAACCCATGCTGGCTGGGCCTGATCCCCTGGTTGTCCTTCACATGCTGCGTGAGTGCACTCAGAATGAACCCTTCCATGATCTTTCCTGGCACTGAGGTCAGACTGACAGGCCCTGAATACAGCATAGTCTACATTCATTCTCTGCTTTGGTATTTAGCAACAGTTCTTTCAGCTGAAAAATCTAAGTACCGATTGGGGCCAGTCCATGCTGGGGTACAGACTTTATGGACAGGCTGCCCATCATCCACCCCAGTTCTGATTCACTTGGCACATTTCCCTCTCCACATCTTGCACAAGGCAGGGCTCACACTTTCTAAGAGTGAAGATTGTGGTACTCATTAGCGTGCCAATGGTGTCTATGTGCAAGGGAGGAAGAGGTTGTGCTTGTAGCACAGTGCACACTGCTGATGCGCAGCAAGGACAAGACCTATCCTTTCAAATGGCCAAGACTTAAGCAGTGCAGACACAAGCCAATCCACCTTGTTTGGTCATGAGGCAATCTTTGGTGTGAGTATCACCAACAATATCAATGTACCCTATAAATAAAAAGAAAAAACTAGCAATGCAATCCCAGCACCTCAGAGTTCACAACTCAGCATTTAGACAAGGTAGACAGAATAATTGGATGGCAGATAATTGAGGTGAGTCCAAACAGTGCCCTTCAAATATCCAATACTTTTGTCCTTTACCTCAGATGCAAGTTCTTCCATATCATTACCATAGTTACATGTGGTAAGGAAGAAAAACAAGATGCAATCTGTCTGAGAAACTTTGGTCTTCTGGGTATGTTAAGGGTGAAAGAACTATGAATTGCTCTTCAGAGGAAACCAGCTGCATGTAGAGAGTATCGATGACTTGTTAAGTGCAAATATTGAAAGCCTGTTTAAAGTAATTTTTTGGGTCTTTGGATATGGCCTGTGCTATACAGATTCATGACTCACAAAGCAACACGGTCTTAGGCCTGACCCAGTTGTTCTTTCAAAGGCAGTGTGATGTAAGATAAGAAACTTTAGCGTATACATGCTGTGCTGAATTTTCCAAGTGCAGTGCAAACTTTTCAGAATGGGAGAGCCATGTGGCACAATAGTTTATACCCAGCTATCTCCAAGGGCAGGGCTACAGGACTTTGTCAGGGCCTTGCATGCAACCTCTTTCTCCCTTGCCTCTTTGCCAGGGCCTGGCTGCCTGGTCTTAGGGCCAGGTTTTGCAATAATTATATGGCCATCACAGAATCACAGGGGTTGGAAGGGACCTCTGGAGATCATCTAGTCCAACCCCCTTGCCAGAGCAGAGTCACCTACAGCAGGCTGCACAGGACGGTGTCCAGGCAGGTTTGGAATGTCTCCAGTCGGAGACTCCACCACCTCTCTGGGCAGCCTGTTCCAGTGCTCTGCCACCCTCAAAGGAAAGAAGTTCCTCCTCATGTTTAGATGGAACTTCCTACATTCAAGTTTGTGCCCATTACCTCTTGTCCTATCACTAGGCACCACCAAAAAAAGACTGGTGCCATCCTCCCAGCACCCTGCCTTTAAGTATTTATAAGCATTCGTGAGATGCCCTCTGAGCCTTCTCTTCTCCAGACTAAAAAGACCCAAGTCCCTCAGCCTTTCCTCATAAGAAAGATGTTCCAGCCCCCTAATCATCTTTGTAGCCCTCTGCTGTGCCCTCAACAGCAGTTCCCTGTCCTTCTTGAACTGGGGAACCCAGAACTGGACACAGTACTCCAGATGCAGCCTCACCAGGGCAGAGTAGAGGGCAGAGGATAACCTCCCACGACCTGCTTGCCACGCTGTTCTTGATGCACCCTAGGATGCCATTGGCCTTCTTGGCCACAAGGGCACATTGCTGGCTCATGGTCAGCCTGTTGTCCACCAGGACTCCCAGGTCCCTTTCCAACAAGCTGCTTTCCAGCAGGTCAGCCCCTAACCTGTACTGGTGCATGGGGTTATTCCTCCCCAAGTGCAGTACCTTGCATTTGCCCTTGTTGAACTTCATGAGGTTTCTCTCTGCCCAGCTCTCTAGCCTGTCCAGATCATGCTGAACAGCAGCACAGCCTTCTGGTGTGTCAGCCACCCCTCCCAGTTTCGTGTCATCAGCAAACTCTATCCCTTCATCCAGGGCATTGATGAATATGTTGAACAGGACTGGACCCAGTCCTGACCCCTGGGGAACACCACTTGTCACAGACCTCCAGCTAGACTGTGTGCCACTAATCACAACCCTCTGAGCTCTATCTGCCAGCCAGTTTTCAATCCACCCCACTGTCCATTCATCCAACCCACACTTCCTAAGCTTGCCTATGAGGATGCTGTGGGGAAGAAGCTGTGAGAAGCAGGTTTCTACCTTTCTTTCCTCAGGAGCTGCTTTTAAGATCAGACCCCCACCCTTGATTTCTCCCCAGGTGGCATTTGCAGCTGTGCCTGAACCTGACCATTGCCAGCTGGCTCAATTTCCAAGCTTGACCTTGAACCTGCCTCATCACTATGGATGTTTCAGGTGATCCGGACTCTTGGCTGTCCCTGGTTGCTCCGAGAACAGCCTGGAGAACTGTCCTGTGTCCAATTGCGGCACCAGCTTTCACAGGTCCCATGGACAGGCAGCCAGTCTGCAAGGTTGGCCCCAGGTGATCTTGCAGACCATTGCAACAGGTGGCATCCCACAGCCTTGACCTCACCAGCTGGTTTGCCCAGGCAGGCTGTCCATGAACTGCCTGGGAAGCAGCTGTGTCAGGGTGCATGTCATGAGCATGGTTTCATGTCAAAGGTTGTATAGACATAGGCAAAATGATTTACAAAGCTAAGTGAAGAGAGAGCTAAGTCTATTCAAATATCAGATACCATAATTCATCCTGATTAGCCTGGGATGATTCAACAGCTGTAACCATTTATGCTACAATTCAGAAAGGCAAATACTTTAATCTAATGCTAGCAGGGGATTGCCAAGGAAAGGGAGGAACTGAAAAGAAAATATATCAAAATTTCAAACTTCACCCTGGAAACAGAATTCCAAAACTTCATTAAAATACTTATGCTGAATTTATCAAAGTATAACTCAGTTATACCAAAAAAATTTGCTTCCAATTTGTTGAGAAGGATCAAGAGCACCCAAGATGGGTGCAATGTAGACAAAACTTAGGTCCAACAAAAGTGATGAAGAAAGCTATTATTCAGCAGTGCCTTATCATGAAGACATCTAAAATTTAGTGGGCACTTCTGTTACGCCTTTTCATGGTTTTAAAGCTCCCTAAGTGCCTGCACATTCACAGCAGGGCCTCAGCTGTGAGGCGCATTCTTGCTTGTGCTCCACCATGATCCAGAGATAAGGATGTCTGTCTACAGCTGCAGTCCATTACAGCATGATTCAAACACACACAGAGTGCTGAGGTCAGCACAAAGCACAGCATGGCCACCTACTCCCAAAAACCTGGCCAGTACGGGCAACAGCCTTTCATCTAGAGGCCCTGCCGAAGGAGACGAAAGACCAAAAAATTAACATGGCCTGGAAGAGTCTTACTCTGCAGGTCAAGTAGAAGACAGGGGCATGATTCTTACCAGAAAGGGGCAAGATGGGTCAACCTGAAAATCCTGTGAGATTTCTGTTACAAGGATCAGAAGAAGCTGCATCTCCTTCAACAAGTCACATTGCAGGTAGGACACAGAGCCTCACCTCCACTGACTGACCAGTTTCCAGGAATTTGTTTCTGCCAATGTGGTTCCTCAAACCCTGTGACACTTCGGCGTTATCACCCCTCCAGTGAGAGGAAGGGAAAGAGACCCATGCTCTATGAAGAGTGAACCTGGGCACATAGCATGCTGTTAATATATATTACTTTCCTCCAGCGTGTGCAGGCTTTGAAATAATGTTCATTTTTCACCATCTAACTGTCAGTGTAATGCAGCTGTCACTGAAATGATATTAGGGCTGACTTAGGTCTTCAATGTGTAGTGCCCCTTTGAACTACTTACTATAAAAAAGTGGTCAGGTAGTGTCTTTCTCCTCCTTCAGTTCACAAAATTAATTACTTGTCTTTAGTAAAGACCAAAAGGAGAGGTTCATGTAGCTCTCGGTTCTGACTGGGGTGGAGACTTCTCCCAGAGCAGCAAAGACATCAGTAACCTCAGCTTAGTGTTAAGAGGCATGGTCACTAAACGATGCACTGATAAGATCAGTGTATGAGAAGAAGCGGTTAGGTCCTCTTTCGCCCACTTTGTTCTTATGAATTGTTTACTATTGTGAAAGTAAACAGGTTTTAAGATAAGCTTTCTTCTAAAACCCTTTCTGTCGAAGGCAAAGTGAGAAGTCTTGGGATGCAACTGTTTTTTTAAGGCAATTTGATATAAACTACTTTTCCTGCAAGATACTGGTTTTTAGTGACAGAGGAAAAGTTGACCACCCACTTGCACACAGTCAAAAAGAGTAGTAGGGCTCAACCTCCTAGGTCTTCATCTTTGTCATTAATTGCTCTGTGCAAATGCAATGACCATCCTCGCACTATTTCCTGGCTACCCTGCACCGTAATTTCAATTTATTTTTTTTAATTAGGTAATTTCCAGTAGGTAGTGTAGTATCAGTGTATTGACATCAATGCGTATGCTAAAGATCTGTGTTTTGTGTTTTATGGACAGTATAGCTATATAGCTGCAGGCTCTGGAGATCTTCCCACCAGGAGCAATTTCCCAAGTCTGCTGCTTCAGAAACTGGGCAAATGCATAGTTCAGTGTTAAAGTAGTACATTTTAAAGGGAGCTGGACGTCTTAAAATTGAAATTAGTCAGAAAAAATTAATTGCTGAAGACTAGATAAAACTTCTTAGATTATTTCTTTTATGTTTAAGAAGCTACAGGAAAATTCAGGAGAAGCAGCTTGTGGTACACCTGTGACTGTACCGGTACACCTAGGAGAAGAATCAGGTAAGAGTTCCACAATGGTGACACATGTAGGTTACATTTTATATCCTCTTATGAAAAGTGGCTTCCTTCATAAATTGTGTTCTTAAGAACTGAGCATAATCTGATATACGCAGGGAGAGAAAATAAGGTGTGACACCAATACAAACTCCAAACTTGTACTGTTTCAAGTACTGTAGGGAGATTTAAATAAAGATGCATCTTAATTTCTTGAGGTTATTACAGAGCTAATACTACCCAGGCAGTGTCAAAATACAGCTGATATAAACTATCAGATTGTACTTTGAGGGTATATTCAAGAAAAGTCATTCAAGTAGTGCCAACCTAAGTTAGTGATGTATGGCACTGCACAAACTCAGAGAGACTATTGTGGACCTAAGCTGACTCAAACTGAGCTAGGTTTGATGTCTCTGCATGATTTTCATAGTTAATACCCAACCTGAAAATCTGCTTTTGGATAACCAAAAGCTGACTGCATCTATCATATACTTGGGGGAAAAAAAGCCAAGGTTCCAAATTCTGACCAATCTAGCAACAGACAAACTTCAGGGGATCAGAGGACAGCTGAGGTTAGACGTAACTTCTCACAATCTGTAGTCCACCTCCCCTGCTCAGAGCAGCATCAGCTAGAGCAGGTTGTCCAGGACCTTCCCTAGTCAGATTTTGAAATATCCAAGGATGGAGCCTCTCTGGGCAACCTCTTCCAGTGTTTGATCATCCTTATCATAAAAAGGGTTTTTTCCTATGTTTAAATGGAGTTTCCTGTACTTCAGTTTGCACCCATTGCCTCTTGTCCTTTCACTGGGCACTAATCAGACGTGTCTGGCTCCCGTAACACACTGGTTCCCCTACTCTACCCTCCTAGTCAAAAATTTTTCCTAATGTCCTCCCAAGCCACATCTTGTGTCCATTGACCCTTCTTACATACTTTGCCACAAAAGATAAAAGTTTGGCTCTGTCATCTTTGTAACTCTGCTTCTACTGCTTTTAGATCACCCTTTAGCCTTCTCTTTGCCAGGAAGGAACAAGCCCAGCTCCCTCAGCCTCTCTTCGGAGGTGATGTGTTCTGGGCTCCCAGCCAGCTTGGTAGCCCCTCGAGTCCCTCTCCAGTTTCTCCCTCTTGAACTGGAATCAAAACTAGACTCTGCATCCCAGGTGTGGCCTCCCAAGCACCAAGTAAAGAGTAGTTATAACTTCCCTTGATCAAATAGCCATGCTCCTCTTAATGTAGTCCAATATGCAGTCTGCCTTGTTCATTCATTTCTTCTTCAGTCAAATCCTGTCCTTGCTCTAGAATATAAATATCTAAACATTGTTTGAAATGAATCAGTAGGTGTAATGACATAGTTAACCTGTGCTGCTCTTGAAAGATATACCCCAGAGTCCACTGTTTCGTGTTCCAGTTGCAAACCATTTGACCACAATAAATTAACATCACAGAAAATAATAAAATAGTTCAAACTGAGCATTGCTGAGCCAGTCTGATACTTGGCACACCTTCAGAATTTGCACTGACTTATTCTGCTGGTCTATGTGATGGATCAGAGCAGATTATAAGAAAGGAGCCCATCTGAAAATCAAAGATCAGTCTTTCTTAGTCAAGGGGTCAGGCAGTAGCACAAATTCCAGAATCGGTGTGTGGTATATGCAGAATCTGTTTATCTCTGAAAAATACTTCAAAGCCAGAGCACGACTTTTAGAAGTATTGACATGAACCTCCACCCATCCCTTCAAAAACTCTCGCTCAAAACCCAAACCTTCCACCCTGGCCTAGATGAAAGATCTTGGCTGAAGGCCCAGCAGTCCTTGCAGTCTGCCTAAACCAGGCTTGGGTGGACCCTGAAATAAGATACAGTCTCTTTTCATTGTAAGGACAATGGTTTAAAGATAAGCAATGAAAGAAAAGGAAAATGGAGAGAATTGTATTCAAGCTGACAGTTAGGAACTTCAAGAAAGGGTAAGGCTTGGGGAATCAAAAAATGAACATTCTCTTTTTAGAATAATGAAGAAGCAGTAAACTGAGAAAATTACTTTTTATTTAAACACTAAGCATCCTCTGCAAGGCATTTAACAGCTTCCATTCCCAGTAGCTTCAATGGGAGAGGCTGTACTGTCATCTGCTCCCCTCTTCTTTAGCAAAACCGCGAGCCATCTGAGACACTTAGCTCATGCTAAGTGATCATATGCCAAGTATTGTGATGATGACTGATCTTGCTGCCTGAGTGGAATTACACAATGAGCAAGAGTGGAAATAAGTACTTGTTTAAAACTACTTGTGCTCTTAAGGACACAGTTGTGCAAGTCCCCGACTCCTTGAGCTATGGCTTGAGTTTTGGAAAACACTGTTACCCAGTGACACCTGTCCCCTTGACTGCCACCACAGCCATTGAACCAGGAGCTTCAGAAGCATCTTCAATCCTAGAGCATGACCCAAGGGACACAAAGAAAGTGTGCTCCCAATGAAGCAGCACAGACAAGGCCCTGGAGCTTGTACCTATCAGAAGGTTACAGTCAGGGAGCAGCAAGAACAGGATTGTTCAACAAAGGAGGACAAGTCAGCAGCCAAAGGTGACCCCAGCACAGGCTGTGCCTTCACCAAGATGCCAGTCCACAGGGACTGAGCACAGCAGGAATAGCCAGGGACTATAGCAAGGACCATCAGCAGCTCCCAACACAAGTGATGAAGCAGGGCCACGGTCCACCCAGGGGCTCCAGTCAGGAGCAAAAGGAGCTAGAGATAAGCTGTGACATATGACTGAGGGGTCCATCCAGGATACAAGCTAACTATAGAGTGAGTCCAAGGTGTATTGGGGTGGCAAGGATGGAGACAGGCACACCTACAACATAGCTCAGGACAGGACCAGGTGCCTATTCCTGACCTTATAGAGCCCCCCTGGGCAGAGGATGAGTGGGTGGGTGTCCTAGGTGAGGCTGATTGGGGCCATTAAGGCCTACCAGTGCACTCAAGGCACTGACAGTTACCTCACATGGCCCTAATTCCAGTATGAGGCATTTCACTGTGTTATGGAAAGACGTCATGTCAGACAGCAAGAGCAAGCTGGAAGGACAGCAGCCCAAGCAGGAAGCGCAAGTCATCAACCCGGTTGTCCTTGTTCATAAGGACTAAGCACATGTGCCCAGAAAGGCCGAATCCCATTTGCAAGAAATCATTAAATGTTGTACTGAGACCAGCTGATACTAGTAAGGCTTCACAATCCCTGTTGTCGACAGCTCATTCGCATAATTCATGGCTGCCTCCAATTATCTGTGGGAGATTTGCAAGCCGGACTCTCAGCCTGCGAAGGAGGTTCCACATGGACAGACGCTTAATGAACAGATTGGATTATAAACACTAGCTAATCTTTCCCACATGTACACCTGAAGAATATCACAAGTGACAGCTGTTTAAATTTCCAAGGAAATTAATGATTCCTAAAGAGGCAAGGCTTATCAAGGCTTTGACTGGGCCTGATAATGGACAACCACCAAGGGGCAAATTGTTTATAATAGTCTATAAGTGCCTCATTCTATGGGTTCATCTTGGAACTTTTATTGACATGGTCCCTTTTATTAATGTTTGTGCTGGCAAAAACTAGAACAGCTTTGTTCAATCTACTGATGATATTAGGCTACTAAGGCCTCTAATGAGCATCTCATATCTTCAGGTCACAGTCAGTTTAAAATGATTGGTACTGGGGCCAGGATACCATGTGCTCAGCTGAACCCTACAAGACGGCCACATTGTGCCTGCCCCATGCAGAGCTCACATCCTTGCAGGGCCCATCTGTGAGACTGCTAAAACATTAACTCGTGTGCCGTGAGTCATTTGCTGCACTCACTGTCTCGAGATTCGGGGGTGGGAGGAGGGTGGTGGGAAGAGGGCAATCCAGGTTTACCGTGAGACTATAACCAACCTTTTCTAATAGACCACATATGGAAAAAGAAAGCCCCTTCCTCTGCGTCCTTTTGCAGAAAGCCTGTGCCTTTACGTTCAGACACAAAACCTCCATCAGTCGCCCTGCTGTTTCTTCTTCCCCATGGAGCATGTGGCAGGACATGTTCTCAATTCCAAGGGGACTTTTTAGAGCCTGGTTCTATTTCAAAGAAGGCATCACGAAAGAAGAGCATCCACGCTATCCTGTGAAAGTGGCAACATGGGAGGATATTTGTTAAACTCAAGGGTCAAGAAAAAGGAATTAGCTACAGCAAGTCATTTTCCTCAAGGTACAAGTAATGCAATTCACGTGCAGAACTGGGTAGCTATGGGATTATTTTAAGGTTCAAACTTATCTTCCTGGTCAATGAGTGTTTCACAAAGGAGTATGGAATTAATTTAAATTCAAGACTACAGACAAATCAAATGGCTCACAAATAGTTTATAAATGTTTTCTTGCATAAGAATAGCTCTGTGATCCATCACTGTGTTCACTGCTGAAGTGTCTGGCCACAGCAAGGGACCTATTCCTGCTGCCACACTGGTGTAAACCAGAATTAATTCAGTTGAAACAAATGGATGAATGTGATGGTTAAAGTCAGGCTAAAGCCAGTGGAACGGGAAGGAGTCCGACTTGTGTTTTATCTAAACCCATGCTAATGTTGCTGTCTGACCCATTGCACTCAAGCCAATTTTGGATCTATGTTATGTATTCTGCAAATCAGCTCTTTCCCAGTTTATATTCGTATAATTACACTGACTCTGCTTGGTGAAGGTCTGGCCCAGTATTTGCAACTTTAATTTCTCTGTCATTCATCATCAACATTAGTTGGGGACTTCACTTTTAAAGAATATTGAAGCCTCCAATGACTGGGTAAATCATTTCTGTATGGATTATTTCTTGTGCTTTCTCTGACTAGCATGGCATTTTTCCTGGGAATAAATACGAAAGAGAAGTAAATCACTGACCTTATGATTGGATTAATAAATAATGCATATTTTAAAATACAACTTTCAGGCAAAAGATGATCTACGTCCTCCCCGTACACACACATATACACACACATACATCATTTCCTCAGTTTTATTTTAGGATCTTGCATGAGTGGGCTTTTTCTTCAGATGCTGAATATCTGCCACAGAGAATGTTCTATTGTAACCATAACAATGTGATACTATATTAGGAAAGGAACTCAATTTGTAGGACATTTGGAATCTTTGTTAGTTACAATTCAAGCCTCTGCTTTCATGAGGCGAAGAAACCAAGAACAGCTAGCCTAAGCAGGAGATGTTGCTAGCAGGTAATAGGACCGCCCTGGTCAAATTGACTGTTTACTGACTTTCTGCTGGATTTCTAACAAAACAAAAATTCTTGAACAGCATAGACAAGGATACGGCTGTTCACTTGTCTGGTTTGTGTGAAGTTTTATATTTTGTTAAGTGTATTTCTGCTGCAGTAAGTGGGTCCCTCAGTCGCTAATATAGCACTTTTTAATAATCAACTTTTAATACCTCTTTCCTTAAATTACAAAGCAAACGTAAAGAACACATACAAAATCAATGTATGTGTGATGCCAGTTGGTTTAAGGCAGACAAGGTAAGTGCTGAAGCCGTGTAGAACAAATCAGGCCTTTTCCTGAGCTGCACCTTGTTTTTTCCTCCCACGTTTCTTTCTTCTAATATTCCATGTCTGTCTTGAACGAAGACCCTGACCTCTCCCCTGACCCAGGGAGGCCGCATCCCCGGAAGCTGGAGAGAACAGACTGACTAGTAGGAAAGGTACAGCAGAGACCCCTTGGCACGGCAGGCAAGAGAGGAAGAAGTGGGGAACGGGAGAATGACTTTCCTTCTCACCATGGCTCTGCAGCCTTGCCACTGTTCTCAACGGTATACCTGTCCTGTCTTATATGCAACTAGTTTTATAATTCACCTACACACCACTCCAGGAACTTCTTTCTGCTTTCAAGGACCGCTGTTCAAATGCCTATGCCTGATTCTCAAGGTCAGATGGCTGTAGCTGGTGAAAGACTTTCTATGGCAGAAAGTCCANAAAAAAAAAAAAAAAAAGGCAGTGACTGCTCCTCATTGAACCCACAGAGGGCATAGATCTGGAGGGGGGGGAGGGGGTAAAGACTCAACAAACCCCTTTCTTACAGGACTGAAAATTTGCTCAAATGGGCTGAGAGAGGACTTACAAGACTACGTGCAACAGTGCCATCTGATGGGCTTCCTCAAAAGGGTAAACAAGGTAACGAAGTGAACTGCAGGCCTGGCAAGCTACCTTCAGTTCTAAGCAAAATGATGTGACCGGTACTGGATTTGATTAAAAGAAGGTGCTGTCCAGTGAATTCTCATTTACATAGACTTTTCCCATGAGCCTGTGTCAAACTAGTTTTTAAAATAAGGTTATGGGGGTTTTCTGATAAAGGTAATAGGGTTAAAATCATTTCCATGGTGGGATATTTGATTTAGTACAGTAGAACATTTTGATTGAGACACTACAGCAAATGAAATATACAGGTCATGTTAAATGCACTAATTACTGGCTAACAGGCCTCCAAGTGAAATTTTAAAGCAGGAAGCAATGCAGGGGAGATGAGGGTCCAGACGTCTCTTAGGAAAAGCTGGTGTATCACAGGGGCAGACTACATAGCTATCTAGGATGACAGAAAGGAAAAGAAATATAATATAATTGATCAGCATTTATGTGTTGATATCTCTTTGACAATGTAAACAACTGTGGATTTCATCCTTGAAGAATACATTGCCCTTAAATAGTTGCTAGAAATTTGTAGGGAAAAGTTAACATAGGGTTTGGGATTTTCTAATCTAATTCATTCTTCTCCAATATCCCTGTCAAGTGACTTAGTTTTGAAGAATGAGGTGTGTTCATTACCCATTAAAATAAATGTAGAAATGAGGCTTCTGAGTTTCAGTGATGACTTCTAACTGCTTGGTGTGGCTACTTATCGCTAGACTGCCTTCCCCTAAGCCTCTTCTTCCTGTAGTGCATGAAGTTGTTATTATTATGTCATTAATTTTGAAAACAATGCTCCAAATGTAGAAGTGATTGTTTAATGATTTAACTCTTCATTACTGTGTTACAGCATAGGTAAAACAGATGAAGTTCCCCAGGTCTAAATTCCTGCGAACATGCAGAAGTGGAGAGCAAAATTCATTTCATTTGCTGCAGTGAAATAGCAAGAGCCATCCCTGGCCACAGAAATCAGTTCATGGCCCTGTAATGTAAACAGCTTTTATCAATGAGCCAGGAGAAAACCTTAAATCATTATTTATACAATCTCCAAATAACACAAACACTGGAAATATATATAAATATTGGAAAGAAAAGACTTTTGAACCAGACCTGGACCATTTGGTAAGAAGGGTTCAGATTAGCGTTACATTGTTCAGTGTAGGTAAATGAAAAACTTGGGGAAAACATAGTACATCTTTTTAGGACTCACTTTATCTTCAACAAGGAGGCTACTAAAAATTCTTGGAGATTATGATAGATAACTGGTTGAATATTAACTGGCTTCTTTTGTGTTTGTTTTCAGCTTCCATCCTAACACTTAACTTTTACAAACAAAAATCTCCCCATTTTTTTTTTCTCAAGTCAATTAGTCTCGGAAAGCAAAAGCAATGCCGTCATGGAAAATAATTTCTTCCAGAGACTACAAATAATATGAAAAATTTTGCTTCAGCTCTTGATTTTCTTTGGAGTTCTAACTCCTGTCTAGGGAATGTTCGTGGAGGAAAGCCCTGTTCAAACATCTGTCTCAAAGGGGGATTAGGCGGACGAGATATGAAAGACCAGGGTAGAAAAAAGGTTTGTCTTGAACCAGGAAAGGATTGTTTCATTTATGGCTGTTGGAAGGGAGGGAAGGAAACAGGGAATAATGGTGGGGGCAGAGGGAGTGGGATTGGTGAGATGTAGGCATCTCACACATAAAGAAAGCATCGTTGCTGCTTTTAGAAAACTGAAATTAAATATGCAAACACTATGGCTGAGTCATCTTAGTGTACTTGACATTTCCTGGATCTTCCCACATCAGTCCTTGATATTAACAGGAGAACAATCAGTTCTATGCCAAAAGCTGTTAATAACCCTATTTCATAGGAAAGCTCACTTTGTAGCAGTACCTGGAGATAGTACTGATAGAGTATTTAGATTGTATAGTTTACACGTTGGCCCTTATTAAATCCAGGAGCTCTTTTCCAGGAAATGCATAATTGAAAAACTCAGGTAACCAGGCTTTTCTTTTGTGTCTGTGTTATGTGTGCAACTAAAAAGGACCACATCCAGATGTCCTCAGCTGACATAGCGTAGAGTGTGTCTAGGAAACACCACTGCTTGCTGTGAGCAGAGCCACATTGCTGTATCAGGACACAGAGGTATAATGCATGGTTATCTGGTTTTAGCTTCATGATCTGAGGAAAGATAGGAAGCAAATATGCAGCCCCGTATCTGTGCTTTTATCTAGTTTTGTTATTGATCCCAAAATCCTCTGGGAGCCATTCTACAATGAGTGATTGATATCTAAATTGATGTTTACCAGTTAATCTCCTGTGTGGTATCTCCTTTGTCAGTAAGTCTAGGCCTGGTTATAGGCTACAAGGCAAGATGGAAATGTGAACTCCAGCCAGTAATATTGTCAGACTGACTCTAAACCTGCTAAATCAATAAATCCAGAGGCAAAGGCTCATAAATCTCTGTGTGAGTATAGCTGCCACGATCCAGCTCCTTCTGGGAGCCTGCATGTGGCCTCCAAATAGAGTTCCTGGCAGTTCATCTTTCTGGTCTAGAGCTACATCTGTGATAAAGCAGATTTAATGGGGAAGACCTCGCAGTGAAATAACATAAGCTGTATGTTTTCTTTCTTCTCTCTCACCAAAAACCTAATATTCAGTTTCTCTCCTGTCCAAGTCAGATTAGCTTCCCGTAACAGCACTCACCCATGATAGTCTCCAGTATTTTATTTCATGACAAACTGAGGTCCATGAACTACAACGCTTGCTTTTGGAGCTGACTGCGATGGCTGCTGAAAGAGCCTGAAGCATTTGCACTTAGAAAGGGGCAAAGCTGTGTATATATATTTTCTAGATTTCTGCCTGCGTGTCTGAGTGTATATGTGATCTAATGCCAAACAAGAAAGTTCATTTATGAATTGCAACAATAATGTAATGTGCAGTGCATATGGAAAGAAACAGTTTCATTTATGGTGCGTGAAACACAGTGATATCTGTAATCCTTTGGTTTTGTTAACCAAGAGGAAAACAAATCTTGTGATTTTTTGTCTGTGAAGGATCAATATTTTTAGAAGTTTCTCAGTAGAAATATTATAACTTGTACTTTATTAACACCGATTTTTTAAAAAGACTATCGAGTTAGTCCACTGGTTCAAAAGAAGGAATTAGCATATTCTTTTTTTAAGTCATGTCCCTTTTTTAGCTTTTTTAGTCATAAATGCAATGTTTTGCTGCATACTTAGCATAAGTAAGTTCCACAGTTTCATGGGAGAATTCAAAACATGAAGAATTCTTATGAAGTAGAGGGAGGAGCGGAAAAAAAATTAACAAAGTTTCAAATGCATCAGAAGCAAGAAACATGACAAAGAACCTGTAGAGTCAACAGATTCAGCTGTAAAAGAAGCTTTCCAGAAAGATAAGGCCATTAGAGAAAAGCTAAATTAAATCTTTACTCAGTAAAGGGAGGTTTCCGCCATAGCCTTTATTTACAGAGGGCTGAACCTGCTTCAAATTGCAGTGTCAGAAGAGATTTTTGAATAAAATTTATAAAATGAGAAGTAGGAAATCAGAAGGACCAGATGGTGTTCACCCAGGCTTTCTGAAGGAACACACGTACCAATGTGAAAATGTTATGTGTAATCTGTCACTTAAAATTGGTTTCGTTCCTAGAGAAACAGAAAGCAACAAATGTGACACCATTTTTAAGCTGTCAGGGAAGATTTGGGGAACTATAGATCAGTAAGTCTCGCTTGCATACAGGGGAAAGTATGGAAACTATAATAAAATCTAGAATTAGTAGACACATGGAAAGACTTGATTTAGTAAGGAAGAGTCAACTGCTTTTCTGGATGGAAGCCACAGCTCAAATATTAAATATTTCTTCAAAGTAATTTGTGAGCATGCAGCTTTCTAGAAGTGTCCTCTCTGTGTTTCAGGCACAAGGAACAGAGGGGAAAACAAAAACTTCATTAAACCACGGTATGAATTCATACTGAGTGCTGGATGCAGGTCTCACCCTTGAATACCAAAGTCTTAAAAAATACAGGGAGAAAGAAGTCATGTTAGCACAGCAAAACTATGAAGAAAGGACAGCTATCTTCTGACACTGCAACATCACTGTGAGTCAAGCAGATTAGTTTTATTTGAAAAAGCAATTTTGGATGACTGATGTCAGGAAAAGAAGAATCTTTAAAGTCTTACAAAAATGTCATTGAACATACATGCAAACCTTAGAGATAAATTGCCATCTCTTTCAGTCTTTCATTGTGTTTGTGCTTAAAACAGAGTCATCGGAGTAAAAAATGTCCCCAGGATCTCTTGAGCTGTGAACAGGGGATGACTTTCCTTAGTGTAGCAAAAGGGCTGCTCTTAAATGGAGCTTGAAGACAGTTACTGAATACCTTTTATAGAAAGAAAGCACAACATCTTTTCTCCAATGTGGAAGAAATAAAAGTCTGAAGTAAGGCTGTGGAGTTTGGAAGAGTTAAAACTCCAGTGACAATGGGTGGTTTAACCAGAACTTTTATTTTACACCACTCTTAGCACTCATTTCTAATACTTCCCTTCCCCTCCTTCAGGATTATCTTCTCCAACTTGCAGACACCAGGAACCACATGTGAGGATTTTGGGGGAGATGCTAAGCCAGGGAAGAAGGAATGGGAGTGGGTGGATCCTCGTTAGTGCAAAGGAACTGATCCCATGTATGAAAGAAAAATACTCATCTGCAGCATAGGCAATATCTGGGCAAGCCCAAAATTCCTAGGCCTGTTTACCCAGTGTTGAAAGATCATGACACTCACAGTCATATTTTCTAAGATGCTAGAATCCTGTGATCAATTTTCATGGAGCTCGAAAGCATCCATAGCTGCTGGGGGAATGGAATTAGAGCACCCGCATTACTAAAAGGAATTAGATTTGTGGCAGTACCAGGTGTGTTTGCTCTTTCTTTCCTTCTGTCTTTATTTAGATTTATGTACATGGGTAAGGATCTATCTGTATTGTCTAGGGGATTTTGGTTTTAAAATGATGTTATAACGAATACTTATAAATACTACTGTAATGAGCGATTTTAGAACCTCAGCCTGTGCTCCCCTTCTGGCAATTCCTCTGCCCTCTTTTACAAATGGGTCTTTTAATCTATCCCAATGACTTAGCAATTACTTTCTAAGACAAACTTGCTTATGGCAAGCATCTCAAAAACATAGATGTACCAATGTCTAAGAAGAACCTCGTACACATATAAGCACACAAGCACACATAATATCACAGGCCACATTACAACAAGAAAGTGTTTCTTTTTTCCCTGTTCTTGTGCACCAGAAAACACCTCCTTATATATGTTCCATTCCCCCTAACATCTACAGCAATTATGCGCACAAGAGGTGGGTGTCCCAGTAATACTTCTAAATGTTTCACTTCACAGAAGGAGTCATTGCTGAGTGTTTTCTTAGCAAAAGGCAAAGCAAGTAGCCTCTCATCTTGATTAAAACCCTCTGACTTTTTGAATCTTCTGCTAAATTATATTTGCCATACAGGAAGGGTGTAGGAGGGAGGAAAAGAATTGAAAAACTCCAGCCTTGTGTCAATTATCAAGTGTTTTAAATTTAGAGATTTTCCCATCAACTAGAAACTAAATCCACTTGTTTGTTGCCAGGGAAAATGGGTGAAGATGCCATTTCTAAAGTGTGTAAAGACTTTGTGGTTCATTTCACAATAATATTTGTTGAACTTTTGTGGCACGCTTTCAGAGGAAGCAAAACGGGGCTGTGTTAGTCATGATTCGCTAAATAGTACATCCTAATCCTTCCTAGTTTTTGTTTATTCATGCCTTGCTGTGGGATTTACAGTGTTAGCTCATGGAAAGAAAAAGAAAATCCCAGTAGATAGAGGAATGCAGCTTTCCAGTCCTCTGCTTGGAGGCAGGTTTGGGTATTTCTGTCAGGAGAACTAGCTTCACTGCTGACAGAAACCCAAATGCAGAGGGAATGGGGAAAAGGAGCAGAAATAGGTCGTCTGCTCCTCAGGCGCAGGCGTGCAAGACCTGGGAGACCAAGCTCCGCACCTGAGATGACCCTGAAATCAGAGGTGGAGTCTGGCAAGGCAACACAGGGTGAGCTGTGCCTTTCTCCCAGGAGCTCATCACGCCCCTGCCCGCTGCCTCTGATGGCCAAAGCTGTGATCAGGTAGACACCATCTAGCTTCAGGTACCCCAGGGCATCTCTGAGCAATGTCACAGAGAGGAGGAGGGTGCAAGCTGGGCTAGAAGTGTTCCCACCAGCTCTACCTCTTGCTTCATGAGGTTGTTTCAAAGGTTGTTTTCATTCTCCATCTCTCCAGGTTGAGCTGACTGATAAAGGAGCTCCTCTTATTTTTTCGCACCTGCTCTGAAATCAGAACTGTTTGTTGTGAGAGGCCTTTTTGCCAGAGGAGGGTGTCTCTTCTTTGTGTCATTTTGTTTCCTCTTGACTCTCACCGACCATAATTTTGGTGGAGCTGGAGGAGGGTCACAGAGAGCCGTCCTACCGGTGGGGAGCCAGCATGGAGGAGTGGCAAACAAGGGAGCGAGTGTGTTGAAATCCTGCCTGCGCTCTTCCGCTCCAGGTGATGCTGTCAGTGATAGATCTGGTCTGAAGCTCTGCCACCACTGAGGAGGGCGAGGGCGGAGGGAGAGAAAAAACAAAGCCCGTGACGCGTAATGAAGTCCTTATGTGCTGAAAACTCATATTCGATATGCCATAGATGAAGATGCTGACAAGCATGATCTGTGCCTTGCAGGAAAAGGATTTGAAGAGAAAATACGCTGCCTTTGCAAATGCTGGCACAGAGCCAGCATGGGCCTGCAGAGTGTTGAGTCTGTTCGGTGATGATTCCCATTAGAGAACTAAGGAAGAAATAGTTTGATTTATTTTTTTTAACTTTAGTGCATAGTTCAGTTGTTGCATGCGTGGAACAAGGACTGCAGCATCCAAGAAGGCTGGATTTCTGTTCCTCAGCCTGTCATGGTCTTGGTGGGTGAATTTATGCAAGTCTGTTCTGTTCTGGGCACTTTGGTTTCCTCATCTCAAGTCTTTGCAGCTCTTGGGAGTACAAGTATTTTCACCCAGAACTGGACAAGCAGAAATGATTCCCTGAGACCCCAAAACCGCATTTGGCATTCATACTGTATAAAGAGTGGTCAGTCATATCCCCAACCGTATTACCGCAGGTTGACAATCACCCCAGCTTCCCACGCAGTGCTAAGTGGTAGGGGAGACACACCATGTCTAGCTACCATAACTTTTCCTGATCCAGGAATTCCCCTCAGGATTTGCATGGTGGGTTGGGCATGACACACACATCCAGCTAACACATCCACGGGTGGCTTGGCTGTAGCAGCATGGACATATATATGAATATATATATACAGCTACATCTGTATCTCTCATGAGAAGAGCTGTGCCAGTTCACAGCTGCAGATCTGCACCCCTGCTATAGTTAGGTATATATTCCAAATGTAGTTCTTCCCTTTGACCTTTTTCAATTTATTAAAATAATGTATTGAAGTAATAGAAGTCAGAGACAAATTTTAAAATGAGATCCCAAAGAACAGCCTCCTCTCTCTGGTAGCACTTTCATTGTGTATTGCTCTGTCAGTCATTCCTCAGATTTCCCCCTTTTGTCTAGACTTTTTTTTTTTTTTAATTAGTGTGTCAATGAGTCACAAGCATTTTTCAAATTAAATGGGATACAGAATGAAAGACATAATTTTGTACTTAGGAATGAGGAGCAGGATGGAATTATACTTTTATTAAAGCTAGATCTCATTTTAGGTTGTTTTGACCACAGTGACAATTTTTGCAACAGCGCAAGATAGGAATTGGAATTTGTATGTGACACTATCTTTATTTAATGTAGTTTTTTATTCTGTATACTAGTCTGAACACCACTTTTAATTCAGGAGATCAGAAATAAGCAATGAAAGCATTTGTTTTCAGCTCATTTTTGTGTTGTTGCTTGTGGGTCACTAGAACAAATTTTTCTATTAACCACGTTACATTCTTATAACATAAAGGGCTAAATGCAGAGTAAACGCTAACTACAGAGCCCTCTAGATTATATCATAAAGTGTATGTAATAAAAAACCCCCTCTTCTGTCAGCACTGCGACTTCATATTGTATTCTCCAAAACATTGTCTTGCACAAATTATATGCCAATTCATGCTGTCTTCAACTTTATTGCTTCCATGACAAAAACCCAGGGCAATCCCCAAAACTGTGATCCTGTCTATTAAGACCATGATGCTGAAATCTGTCATAATTTCTACTGTGAAGGCACTGATGGCCTGACAGGCAAAACAGAAAGCCCGCTTCTAGCTCAATGCCATTTATTTCAACAATTTTCCTTCCAATTTTCTCTTGCATACAAAGCAAATTAGACACACTTGTATAAAAATACTGCATTTCTGGATGCAGGCAGCAGTTCTGGAATTTTCAGAGTTAACATTGTCATGCTTCATTCAGGGTGGTAGAAAAATGTGCATAAAAACTTCTGGGTGAGCATTCACCATGTTTTGAGTCTTTTCTTACAACAAAACAAAACCTGGAATGTTTTTTTGGTAGCTGAAACTTGCACAGACCCACATGCAATTTTGGGAATGTCTAGATTATGTGACGGCTTGCCCTGCAGAGTTTAGGAGCTTGGGCTCTCTATTCAAAATGCATATGCTTTTAGCCATGTCTTTTCTTCTCAAAATTATCTCCCATTAATACCTTGCACTGTTGCTGCTAATTTGTGTTCTGATGAGGGGTAAAAGGAGTGGATTTAGTTGTATAAGGACTATCTTGTACTTCAGCAGATACTGTGTAAATTTTAATTATGATTTACCTTCTCCATAGTAAAAAAAGTGTCACTAAAAATATAGTAGCAAAATAAAATAATTTCTAGATTAAAAGAGTATCCAAAACTGTATCTCACTCTTCATGGGAATATCATGGGGTAGCCAGTGCTACCTACCTACAGTTCAGCTAGTGAGCTCCCACCTACTGATAGTCCATCCCGCTGGGAATGATTGTCCACGGACATTTGCAAATCTAGACCTGACTCCAGAAGTATGAATAGAAGGGGGAAAGTTATTATTTTGCTAACTAGACCAGAATATCAGATTCATATCTACAATCACGAAAATACGTTGTTGCACATAGTTTTCATTTTGGAAAACAGGCAAATAGTTGCCAAGATGGAAGACAGAGACAGAAAGTGCCAACACAAATATGTCTTTATTATCTTTTCCTTGAAGCGTTCCTACCATCCAGATGTTTCTGGTGACATCTGTCTTCGCTCAGCGGACGCGTGTCATTGCACAGTCCCATCACCTTATGCTGAGTAATTGAAAAAACCAACATATTCTCAGCCCAGCAATACCTTATTTACAGGAGAAAAGCTTTAATTTCAGCACTTTCAACTTGGAGTGCTATTTGGAAACATTTAGCTCATAAAAAGTCTTGCAGTTCATGCTTTGACCTCATCATGACCTGAACATTTTGTTAACAAAGTACCCTGTTAATGTTTTGACCAAAAGAACTAATGTACTTGGGGCTGGTTGTGTTGCCAAAGTGGTGCTTGCTCCTAAAAAGGGAAAGTTTTAATTCTATTTTCAAAAGCAATGTCTTACTCCTAACTATATATGGAAATGTCATCAATCAGTCCTGGAAAAGTGTGTGCACTGCAGTGCATTATAATAGCTTGTGTTTCTGCATTTGGTGTAACAAATCTCACCGTGCCGTAGCTCGCGGCGGAAGTCTATTTTCCCTCTACTAGCTTGAGTAGACGTGAATATAACTTGTGTTTTAATCACCAGCAGTGAAGTGTAAAGTAACAAGCTAATCAAAAGAGGGGATAATGACTGCTCCCAGACATTACATTACAGCAGAATTCTTTGACTAAATTGTTTTTGCTCATGCTTTTTTTATTTAAGATGTAAACCACCTGAACCCTTCACCCTCCATGGATGCAATCTTCTACTGTTGGCTCGTTTTTAGTGTAATAAACAATAATTTAGCTAAAGAATGGATTCTAACCATTTTTATCAGTGCCTTGTTAATATCTACAAAGGCTTCAGCAACTGAAAACCATCTCCTTACTTAAAGAAGTATGTTATTTGAGCTTTGGATCTACCAGGAATGCGAAAAGGTAGGTGTTTTTCAAGTAGACAGTGAGCACAGACTGTTTGTTTTTCATGTTTATAAACCAAATCCCAAGAAATCCCTGACTGATAGCTTCAGCAGCAATGAAAGTAGCAATCACATGGAAATACTATGCCAGTAAAGAAAGGCAATAATTAAGAAAGGATGCATTAGACAAATCAGAACCAAACCCTGCTAAAAAACACAGTGGATTGGGAAGTACTGTGTATGCAGTTATCATTTACTAGCCACTTCACTGTATTTCATCTGTATCTTTTAACTTATGGGTAAGTCTTTGTCAAGAATAAAAAGTAATGTATACTATGCATATTTTAAACCAGTCATATTAACCCCATTTTTTTGGTATGGAGCTCATCAAACATTTTGTATCCTCTTCTATTTTTCATTGTCAGTCATCTAACTTACTACTGTCTCCTTCATATGGGAATAACAAGCACTTCTAGGTCCTTTCAGAAGTGCATTTTAGGAATTCAAATAAAAGCAGTCACAGTTGATTGGGTTAACATGCAAAAGAGGTTTCTGCTAGCCCCTGGTAGAAGAGTTGTCATGGAAGAAAATAGTCAAGTAGACAGAATGCAGAAAAAAAAAAGTCATAGGATAATAAATGGGAGGTTTTGTGGCTTCTTAAAATATTGCCAGCTAAATGTAGGACAGCAGAGACCTTGTCAAAATTAGCAGTCAACATGATGTAAGTGTGTAGGATAAAATCTGTTTTGTTGGTGAGGAAAAGAAGACTATTGTAATTTATTTAGCTGCAGGATATTGTTACTGACAGTTCGTCAGCATGTTCTTATTCATATGGAGGCTGAGCATTATTTGTGTCAAAATTGTCACTCGGAGCCCTCACTTCCCCGCAGACTTCAGTTTCTTAGTAATCTGAAAACTCACACAGTTATTTTTTGTTCTGGGGTTCAAACTCTATTTAATGCCAGAGTAAAAGTGGCAGATAAACAGAAGGAGGCAGAAACCCTCCACAGAGCACAAACTATTGAGCACAGATTCCTAAATCTAGAGTGTTTTATGGAGGAAGCCTGATGATCTATAAGGCACAGTTCACCTTATTAGAAAACAGGATACACAGAGAGAGGGACTTATTTGGAAAAGTCTTTACCCTCTTTTGCAGTACCCCATTCCTTGAAGAGATTATACTCTATGTTTCAGAAAGTTCAGCCAATTAAAATTCTTACATTAAAAACAGAATATCCTGAGTTACAGTAGGCAAATATAAAGCTTTAGAAGAACAATTAAATGTGTTTTAGATTTAAGCCAATCTCTGTTAACTGGGGTTTGGGGGAAATCTCCTTCAGTGAGCATATTTTCATGAGCAGTCTAGGTGATGGAAAACAGAAAGTCCTTTTTAAATTTGCAGACAATAGGAAGGGTGGAGCTTCAGACATGCCGAAGAGCTCAGAATGATCCTGAAAACTGAAGTTACATGAAAAAAACAGGATGGTATTCAACAAGGAAGAACACAAAGTACTACACTTAGCCAGGAAGAAACAGCGTCTCAGATGGAGGATGGGGAACAACTGGTTAGGTGGACAAGGACGGAAGAGGATCCCGGGGTTATACAGCACTTCTGGCCGAGTATAAATCAGCCATGTCATCCTGCTCTGGAAAGGCCAAACATTAAGCTAGGACTTATAAACAGGAGAAAAGATATGTAGCAGCTTCTGTTCTACTCAGAAAATAAAACCTGATGTTCCGCTTTAGTCAGTTTTGGTGTCTCCACTTCTCAATCCACTCTAGCTCTGTTTTCTAGGATGATTGTTACTCTAGACTTTGCAATACTGTCTTCAGAGGATGTGGAGCCAGCTGCCGTTGGTGAGGACGTGCTGGATGAGCAGGGCTTCTGTAGTTCCTCCTTCCTCCACATCTCTGCTGTACGCAGTGCCCCACGTCAGGGACTGGGCCGCTCGTTTTGCATAGCTTTTTTTTTTTAATTTCATTTTTGTTTGAGGAGGAGGGCCCAAACCCCAGATCTGACAATAGCTCTGAAATGTTTCTGTTCCTAATTTCTCCCAAACTCTAGGCTCACCTCCAAGTCCATCAGATGGGAAAAATGTTGTATCACATTTATATTGTCTTTACCTCGGCCGTTCTGCAGCACCACCAGCCCAAACATCCGTAGGACAGAAGGGAAGGCAGAGGAAGGGATAAAAGGTCGGGTCTCCGAGTATTGCACATAACTCATTGAGCAGAATGAAGAACTTTTACACTCATAATTTTACTTGAGTTCAGACCAGTCAGTAAACATCCTTATTCTGAAAAGTATGTTGCACAGCTATTGAAATCTCACATTTTGTTTTGTCGGCTTTTAAAATCCTTCTTTAGATTTTGCTTTTTCCAATTTGTTTCTGATGAGAACTTAATTTTTCTTTATTCTGTAAACTGTATGCCCTTCAGAAAGCAGAAACTGGCGAGTCACAAATGAATTATCATAGACTGCATGGGGAACGGCTTCATGAGGAAAAGCAGTCACCGCTGAAGTCCAGTATTGCCTTTTGCCTACAAAAGGCTTAAAACTTCAATATTTCTATTGCGAGCTAGTAACAACACTGGTTTCAGTTCCACCCTCCAGACAACACACCACCTCCCTCAAGTGGTCAACGAAATTAGGGTTGTTTTTTTCTGTTTCAAGGGCTGTTTTTTGGCACTGCGCAAAGAATGTGTTGAAGAGCGCACTTTTTAAAAACAGTATTAATAGATCAAGTTTAAACCGTTCTGCAAAAAAAAAAAGTATTTTGAATGGTAGAAAGAGATAACACTCCCACAGAAACAATTACTTAGCTGGCATCGCTTGGGCACTGTAGACTTTTGATGAGAAGAAAAGTGAAATAGCTGCTTTTTTGTGGATGGGCTCTAATAGCTTTCTGCCTGCGGTTACAGGCATTCAGTTACGGTCACTGCCGCGCCGGGGATTGTATAAGCACATAAGCTAATCAAAACAGTGGCACATTTGGAAAAGCAGCACTGTTAATTCTGATGGCTTGCTCAAATCCTCATTGGAATAATTACAGTTTTCTTCTTTTGTTCAAAATGCTCCCCATTTAGAAACAGTTCTTTTGTAATTTGCTGCCTAATATGTGCTTGCAGAATAAACTAGAACAATGCTGGGGAAGAGCTCACGGGAACACAAACCAGAATTACATAAATTACAAAAACAGCAATAATGATGGTAAGATAAAAACAGAGAGGAAATAGAAAGCTTCATACTTCAGGAAGCAACCCAGGCATGCACTGCCAGGATTCAGGATAAAATTTTCTCATGGAACAGTATGCTGTAGGAGTGCCTTGCAGAGGCACTACACCCAAGACATGAAGCAATGCCTTTGTATGTATGCTGACAACATTCACCATGGCAATGGGTAAAGAAATTCCTGCTCCTGCAGCCATATCATGCTCTTCTGCACATCACTGGACATCTGCAAAATTCTGTGGATATTATCCAGCATGAAATCAAACATTCACACAGACCACTACCCTGTCTGTGTGCGAAGACTGTGATTTTCAGCATTACCTCACGTGAGCAAAGACTGATAGCAAACACAAAAGGAAGCTAGTTCAGGCAGAGCTGAGCAAGCAATGAAAAATCAAGAGCACTGTAAAAAATATCTTAATTTATAGTCTGGCAAAAAATATCTAATAAACCTATCTAACAAAAGACTACAAAACACATAGGTTTAGAGATGGGGCAAAAAACCAGTAATGCCAAGTCACCAAGGAGTTAAATTAGTTAGTACAGGAAACACAATCCTCATGTTTCAAGGCCTAAATCAGTCCCCAGCAGGAGTCAGGAATAAAATTGTGAAGTATGACACATATAGCCAAATATATTGTAAGTATTGCTCTTGCTAGAGGCAATGTTCTGTTCTAGGATGTAATTTTTGTGTTTGCTTTGCTGGGTAAAACTGCAGTCAGGTAGTTCCAACCACTTCTTTTAAGCCTGCTAATTAAAGCAACACTACCCAGCCTTGTTCTTGGCATTAATGAAGTGCCAGAGGAAGGAAGCCTTAAGTATTTATTTTCCTCTCAGAGCATCTAATATCCCACACTACAGCCGGTGGAAAAATGGTAACACATTTCCTGACCAAGAAAAGAAAAAAAAAGAGAGAGAGAACATATTTATCACAAAAGTTTGAAGTACGAAGTTTCTTTTGCAGTCTGTCTGAAAGCTGTTGAAAGGATAATGTCCTCTGCATATTTGAAAGAAACATAAGTGGTATGAAAAAAGTCCCTCTTGCCTTACTGTAGCACCAGGGTGGTTTAGGTTGGCTGTTGCAGGTCTCTAAGAAATACGGCCAAATCAGATTTTGCACAACTTGCAGGTGTTGTGACAGAAGCACGGCTAAGGACAGCAGCGCTTGACTCGTAGTACAGATGTGAAGAGATGCAGAGGAAGAAGATAGCTTCAGATAACTTGCAAGGTCATCATTATTAACTTTTGATTAACCTACAGCTATGACCCCCATCCAGTGTCTGCTATTTTCCCTTATTCTGCTGCTCCCACCTCAGAGCTGCCTTTTCATTCACTCTGGCATCTGAGAAGCCTTCAGAAAGGAAAGCGATTTCTTGGTACCAGATGCAAGCCAAAACAAACTCCCACCTCTAAATAGCCCTGAAGTTTAGAATTGCTTGAAATTTAAACTCATATCTAGATCCAAATTTGGCTGTTTGAGGTCATCTTTACACATTTTTGTTTAAAAAATAGCATTGTCTGATTCCCCCAACTTTTTTTGCTTCAGCCTTTTGGGTCATGGTCAGATTGGCTTACCAGAGGCTCTGGTAACCTACTATACACATCCCATTCCCTCCCCTCTTCACTTCATAATCTTCCAGAGATGAAATTCGAGATTGCCCGCTAATTGTAACAGGACAGCTTCTCAGACAGATGACTTTCCAAGTAACCTTCTCATTCCACTCATATTCGGGGAATGAAAAAGTATGCCAGAGCATTATGTGATGACGGATGAGGGCCAACATTACAATTTATGTTTGTGACCTGGCACACAGATGGAAACACAGAGTATGATTCAGTGGTTTTTGCAGCCTTAATCCCTACTAAAGAGTGGCTCTGCCAAGGTAAACCTGACATTTTAAATGAAACTGCTTTGCATACACTGCACGGAACCTGAGATCCCACTTTTGTGCTGCGGTTTCCTTCTAAAATGTAGCTACTGCCTGACAGGGCAGAGTAAGTGTGCAGTCTGGGCTCCCCTGTGCTAACAGTATTTGGTCTGCTTCAGCAAATGGCAGTGACGAGCAGACCGTGCAAAAGGAGCGAGACAGATGTTGTTTGAACATGTACATTCCAAAAGCTGAGAAAAGCAGCAAAAATAAGGGCTGGATCCCACTTTCCTTCCCCACCCAGGCAACTCCCAAGCAACAAAATCCAAATTAGGCCCCACATTTGTAATAACATCACATTTCCTGGTGAATCAATCATTAATCTACAGAACAAGAAAAGGCAATACATCTCATCATTACGTCCACAACTCAAAACAAGGTTTTAGCACTGGGAGCAGTTTACTCTTTCCCCTCGCCATTGCTTCTTTAGTGCTCTTTCTAAAAATAAAATATTGACAACTTTAAAAAAGGAGGAAGGGAAGGAATTCAGGTAATTTAGTGCTCATTACAGCACCAGTCAAACCCAGCACAAGAAGCTAGCCTCTGCTAAGTACACAAGTAGTCAAAATCAATGAGGTTTATCAAAGAGCTTAAAGGTACTGCACCAAAGCCTGAATAGATCCGACTGAGCCTCTCTGCACCAGTGCGGCAGGAACAGCACTGGTTTTCCTCAGGCAAAACGCCACCAAAACACCTCACATGCAGTGGGCAGAGCTATACCACAAAATATAGCTCATCTCCCCACTCCCTTGCTCTCCCAAAGACCCTGCTGTGAGCACGCAATGAGGAGATTTATTTAGACTGAGAGGAAGTCATTTCACCCAAATACCCCATGGTCATCAAATGTCATCAAAGTCATCATAATCTCTGACTGTCACTGGCCAGACCTGGAGTCAAAGGTACAACCAGTGTAGTGTATAAATTACACGTCTCCAAACACCGCATAAGCCTGGAAAAAGAAGAGCGCAGAGAAAATTGGAGACAATCAACACAGGCTTCCTCAGGCTGCTCATCTCTGCCCGGGGGGAACAAAAAGCATTTAAGTATCCCTGTGTCTTACCTGTCATCCACCCCCAGTCATTTTCTGTACTTTCCTTCACCCAGGCGTGGTTTATATGTAAATAGGTACAAATTCAAAGCCCCAGTAAAGTCAGACATTGCCTTGGGCTCCAGGACTGAGAAGCAGAAGTACAAGATGCTATTCAAGAGCTTGCAGGTACCACTCCCTTGCCCACATTTACCCACACATGCACCTTTTCAAGCACTGGCTTTTGAGCCTTCCCAGGAGCCCCCCTGCCTCTTCTCCCAGGCCCTGCCAGAAAGGAAAGAGAGATTTCTATTTATCTTTGAACATGTGGCTGTCCTACATAGACCTGTTGTTAAGACTCAGGTAGCTGGTTTATCTTTGAAACAAGTTTATTCCTTATGCTCTGCTGAATGTATACCAATAGGGCTGGAAATAACTGCAGTAGTAATTTCTACATTTCTTTGGTTACATATAACAAGAACAAGATTATTTCCAGTCATCTATTTGACCTAAGCCTACTAATGAAAAATGCTATGGCCTGACCTTTTCAATCTCTTAACAGTGCATTATGGGAGAGAAATGTTGAGAAATTCCTTTTTTTTTTTTTTTCAGAAGAGAATGGTGGGGAAACGGCAAAACAGTTCATGAATAAATAAAAATCAGAAACATTTGAAAGACATGATTTTCTATTCAAGTTTCTTAAAAATATTTTGAAGGGCAGGAAAGGGAATAATGCCATGGATTTTTCTGAAGTCAAACAAGTGTGAAATTAGCCCTTCCTAACATCCCACAGGTGCCAGCCAGGTTGGGTATCTGCCTTCAGCATTCTACGTGTTCTAGTTTAGCCACTGTTACTCCACCACTGCTCTTCTCCTCTAGCTTCCTCAGTAAATTTGTCCCGGACCATCTGTATGCGAATACTGCCTACCAGGGATAGCACAGTTTTCTGATCCTTTCAGCAGGGTCAGTTTGGACTTCAACCACATTTCTAGGCAGCTAGATGTAGCCTCTCTCATGCAGCAGTGGAATCTTCTACTATTTAAATATTTTTTTTTCCCCAGAGTATAATTTAAACAGGATTGGCCATAATTATATATGTTTTGGAAATTGGAAAAAACGTATGATAGGAAATGTTTTCTGCTTTCTGTCGCTGATTTTGAGGCTCTCCAAAGACGTCTCAAAAGCTTTAAAAACTTTTCTTCTGCTTTTACTAATCACATCTTTTTTGTATTAAAAGTCAAAATACAGCAGTTTACAACTCAACAAGTCTGGCACATTTTCGTTGCTATACAACAGCACAGGTTTGCATTGCAGGAGTATTTTCTTTAGAACAGAAGCACAGACAAAAAAAGATGATGAAATGCAGCTGACAACAAGGAGGAGAAACAGGTACAGAGGGATGGATTAGAAAAAAAAAAAAAGTGGAAAAAAGACACAGGGAAATAAAAGCACATCCATGTGTCTCTCTCTAATTACTGGCAGATCATTGCATTTTAGTAATACTCCACATTGGAAGGAGGGAAAAACTAAAAGCAGCTTTGAAATATTTTTAGCTCTAAAGGGTATCCGGGTACAAAGATGTATAACTGAATCAGGACTCCCTCAGCTCAATAACCCTTAAATATTTCCGCAAAGATAGAAAAAATCTAAAATTCATTGTAACACAGGAAGATGATTTTAGTTGGCTAAGCTGTAGTATAAACTTGGTAAACACTAAGACATATGTTAAAAACCTTTGGACTGTGCATTGGCATTTCTTTTAACTGACTAGTTAGACAGTCAGGAACTTCAGAATCATATCAAACGTCATACTATTTCGGAGCAGATTTAGCCTTTTTCATTGACGTAAGAACCCATAAGATTCATGGGTCACATGTAACTTTTATTCCCAAGAAAAGAAAAACAAGAAAGTTGCAAAAAAAATCCCTGCCAATATTCAAACAAGGAGATATGTAACCAAATTAGTGGAAATCAGAAACCGCACATGCGTAGTCATGTGACGGTACTAGCATAGAGAAACAGGTCTCCAAAGCATGTGCTGCCTCTTTTTAAACTAAGAAGAATTCTTGTATGGATTCCTGAGGGACTAAACCAGTCACGCTTACTCTCAAGGACTGGAGCATTTCAGGATGACATCCTGAGCAACGCTGCCTATGAAATTCTGCAGATGATCAAGGTAGCATCCCATTCTTTAAATCTTTAAATCTTACCTGCACAAGCAGGTTTGCACAAATGCTTATCCAATCCTCCTTCCACTATTTTACTCAGATGCATTTGTTCTTCCTATGTAAATATTCCTTGGACATTTCCATCGTTATTCACTTGATGTCCAAAAGTGCATGCTCTGAAGAGACAGGCACACAAAGCTCTGCTGCAGAATCATTTCAGTGCATGGATGCTGTACCTGAACACTGCACAGCTCTGTAGGAGATGCATGAAGAGTTAAAGACAGTCAGAAGTAGTGTTAGTATCTGCCTTTTGGATAGTAAAGGACTAAAGCAGGAAGCAAAAAGGACTGATCAGCCTAAGAGGGATTAAGCCCACTCGCTCCCTAAAAAGTGCTCTAACCACCAGATCATAGGGTACACTGGGCAAGAGCATTCCTCATTCTCCCTTTGAAACTGAGCCGCAGTGCAGCCGGGCATGCAAGAGATATGGAGGCAGCCAGAGAAAAGGCAACAAGGAACACGATTGTAAGCTAGTGGTTAGGGCACTCGACTTGGAAGGAGACGGTTGAAAGGCCTAGCCCGTTCTCCCAGGTCTGTTTTGGATTTTCTTTAACCCACAACTAGCCCAGTGACAAACTGAAGGGAAATACATACCCATCCCAAGAAGTAGGGTCTAACGCCCAGCTTCCTGCCTTCCCAGGCAAGTAGCTAACTAATCAGCTAAAGCAAATATGTCTCTTGATGCTGCTTTCTATGGTTCACCTTCAACAGAAGGAAGAGATGCTCTCATCTGGGATACAGTGTGGCCTGGAAGCTCGGTTGCTTCTGCGAGATGAAGAAGAGAGGAGTTTTCTCCTTGTCCAGCTGAGCAGATCCAGCATTCAAGGCATCCCACTGCCCGTGAGAGCACTGTGACTGCAGCTATGTGGGAGGAGTGCCCCCCTGGTCCACTCTCCCTATAGGTACCTATCCTCGGAAGAAAGGTATGTGGACGAGGTGGTTGAGTGGAGCCTTCCACCCAATATTTCCAAAAGGCCTGCTGTATTCTTAGTGGAAGAGATAGGTACCTGAATTAGGTGACCTGACTAACCATAAGAGATGACACTGCTCACATGACTGGCACTGAATAGGATGGGAACGTGAAGCAGATGAAGAATACATCTAACGCTGGTTTGTGCATATGCGTGTGTTTGAAGAAACATGAGCATCTTCCAGTCTAGTGATCTCTCAGGTGATGTCAGGAGAAGTTAAGACACACACACACACAGACACAGCGTAATGATCCAGCCAGACTGCTATAAGCTTTTGGCTTCTGCTGATACAAACCAGATGTTGGCAAGATCTGAATTTCTGAGTTTGCTTAACTCCTTGGAGCATTGTTTTAGAATAAACACAAGAGGCATCTTTTCTCACAGCTCTCACAGGTCTCTTCTCTCGCATCAGACTTACCTCAGTTGAACAGGTTATTTATTGCCCAGTGGGAAATGTCAATTACTCAGCATCATTTGAAAACTTGGAGGGAGGAGGGAAAGAAAATAACTGAAATTTTCCAGGCAAAACTGCATTTTTACCCTTCATTTGATCTGATACAGTGGTTTGCTACTGTCAACTATAGATCCATTGATATGTTTAAGCAGACCAGAGAAAAACCTCACACTATTCAGCATAGTAAGATAAATGTAAATTTAATGTGCGGCTCACTGAAAACTGATTTAGGATTTTAGTCAAAGAAAAATATCATTCTCCTCTCCCTTGTGATTTATTTACTGCATGAAGAACAGGTGCTTGGAGCAGTACTTCAGAGAGAGTGTACCTGGTTAAAAGGGATCAACATCTGTCCCATTCTACTTGTGTGAGATAGTACACAACAAAAATCTGCAATTTCAACACCAACTAGAGCAACTCTGTGTAATTTCACAACTAGCATATAGTGCCTTGAGTTATGCCATCACAAATGCAGTACTACAATGAAATTTGGGAAGGGGCAGGTCATGAAAGGGAAGCTTCAAAATTCTAGCTTGCTGCCTTGCTCTTTGCTCCCCCACAGCAAAGCTACCCCTAAGAGTTTACCCAAAGCTACTCCATGGGAGTCAAGAGCCCACAAGGAGGAGGAAACATGCTCTTCTGTAGAGGGGATAGCTGAACTCTATATACTATTATGTGGCGCTCCCTGGCACTCTTTAAACATCTCAGTCCCAAAAGGTCTGGGACGAGGAACAGGGAAGAGTAGGACCCTTCCTGTGCCAACTCTTCCCCCTTCAGACTAGCTGCCCCAAATCCGCTTTGCCTCCCAGATATCTGCAGTCTGTGTCTCTGGCTCAGAAACGGGAAAAGTGATGACCTTTCCTGGAGGAAAATTGCTTCAAACATGGAAATTGTGGGAAGAGGCAGCAGACCAGACTACATGACATGGCAAGGTCTCTGACCAAAATAGCTTAAATTGCACTTATAAAATGAACAAAAGTTGCAGAAAAAAAGAACGTATGGATGACCTGTAACAAACTTTTAATGTAGGAGACATAGTATTCTTTTTGCCTTTTCCACATATTACTGAGAAAATCTGTTGCTCTGCAATGCATCTACATTTACAAATTTGCATAAATGTTCAGTGCAGTGCTGTGCAACAGCGCACTGCTGCCTAGCTCACCTGAAGTACACAGGTGGAGGAGTTCGCAGAACTCACTTGATTGTTTTCACTTGAACTGATTAATAGCACCAAAAAGGAATTGGAACAGTCCACACTGCAACTATCTCTTACCATGTAAAATTTGAATGTGCAGCTAGCTATTAATGAAAATCAAATCAATTTTATGATCAGACAACCCATTCACATAAACATTGCAAAATCTTTTATTTGGTTTGTTCTGTGAACCAGCTCTCCCTTCTTCCCCCAAATCAGCAAGGATGATCTATCTATTCCAGAGAGAAGAAAAGATTTAGAGTAGCCTGATAGAAAGCGAATAGCTGGAGAGGCCACTTTCAGACTGGGAGGTGCAAAAGCATGCAGCAAGACCAATCTGTAGATCACTGGCTTACAAAGCCACGGAGGACTCCACTATAAGTGGACGCGAAAGAGATGATGTTTGCAGTGCTGCAGATGTTTAATCCATTCAATGAGTAAATAATAGTAAAATCAGTTTACTGGATGTGATGAGTCTGCAGGGATATATACACATGTGCAAGAAACACCCTTCTTTTATTAGCATCAGAGAAGAGGAATCCTGAAACTCCATCTTTTTGTGACTTGGGGTCGCAGTCTGGAAGAGATTGAGAACCACTGTATTAGAGAGCCTCGGTTTCTGGCACTAATCAATTCAACATCTTTCCTGAGTTGTAGAAGCAGTGATAACCCATCTATACTGCCCATAGATCACTGCTAGTGGTTTAACAGGCTCACTCATCAGCCAGGCATCTGAGTAATACTCAAAATGAGACAAAATAATTAGCTCCAGCTGTAGATTTTGAACATACTTCTAACTAAAGCATCTCTCCCTTTAAAAAATGTCCTCCTTCTGTCAGCGTTGTAAAGGCTCTGCTCGACAGGCCTGATCTCCCTGGTCTCTGTATGTCTGACAGCCCTGGTACTGCCAGCTACTCTGCAATCATTCCCATTTATTAGCTGGAGGCTGACAAGTCCATTGAATTTCACTCAGCAATAAAGCACGTAAGGAGTGACACTGTCTTCTGCTTCTGGGATTACTCACTTGCTTTTTGAGCAGTGCTTAAGTGCTTTGCTGGAGCAAACCAAGCCACTCAGCACCATCCAGGATCTGGCACTGCAACCCTGGAGGCTGCAGTCCTACATCCAGTGCTGTACACAGCGTTGCATTTAGCGTAGGAAAAGGTGATGAATATTCATAGATGAGTAGGTAGATCACAGAATATTCGGAGGAAGATGATCAGAAGGAGAGATACACTGGTGTAGTCTTCACAGCAAACAAAGAAAACCTTCAAACCAGATGTTTTAAGAGATCTTACTCTACACAGAATACACTAAAGGGAAATAGCCCTGGTTTGACAAGGTACAGGACGTGCTGGAACAGCCTAACACACAGATGACAAATTTAGGCTGAACATCAGAAGTTAGCTATAAAATCAGATGGGCAGAAGCGTAGACTTTCAAAAGAGGCAGATGAAACCACAAGCTCTGCAGCTATGCGGGAACCAGTAAGGTTCCACAGGACATGAACCAGGGCATGATCCCACAAACCTAAGAGACCTTTTTCTGGATCACCCAGGCTGATGTTATATTTTTCCCTATCCATTGATAGACCAAGCTTACTTCCATTGAAGCCAGTGGGAATTTTGCCACTGACTTCCAAGGGAGCAGCAGCCCTATGATTTGGCTGTGTACAATTTCAATTAAAAAGTCTATGAATCACATCATTCTGCCCTTGGCAGCTGAGAGATGAAGACAGCGGGATAGGAAAAGAGCAGCTCAAGCAAATGGAAATAATTTTTCTATTAAACTTTTTTTTTTTTTTTAAAGGAAGATACTCAGCATAACTTATTCCTTTCTTCCTCCTGTTCTGTTACTAATAACTGTCTGGTGTGATTAAAGTGGATTGGTAACATCTTGTTTACTTTTCACTATCTACAGGTTTGATCCTGTGAGATTTTTTCACCACGGATAAAACTCGTTCTTATAGAGAAATAGTTGTCTTGTGCAGGGGTCATTCAAGTCCTCACTTAGCTCAGTTTTGACAGTTAATTTGAGCTTTGGCTAATGGCACACCTTTGTGAACAGGGCACGGGAAAGCCTCTCAGAAGTATATCTGTGAGCTTCAGTGATGCCAGTGGAGCTGACTAATTGTTCAGATTGGAAACAGACCTCTGCCCTTACACTCCCTCTGTGTCATGAGCACCCAGCTGGTTTGAAACATACCATTGAATGTGTATGCTTGCATTATAGACTGCATCTATTGAAGTATATTCTACAAAAAAAAGCCATCCTGAGAGTAAATTGCAGTTACACAAAGAAACTTCATACGCAATATTTTCTGAAAGAATGTAGGAAGGACACAGGATAGTGCCAGTGGATAAAGACTGATGATTAGATGGCCTTGGCTCAGCTCCAAGCTTCCTAAATGCCCAAGTGCAGGTCATTAGGGAGGTGCCAATGTAGGTCAGTATACAGATAACCCTGCTGATTCCATTAATGCTACATTCAAAACTGGGGGGGGGGGCAAAAAAAACAAACAACAAAAAACACCAAACCCAAAAACCAGAAGGCTAGAGGCAAAGGGTACTGACTGAGCATAAGTGAGCATGGATGGGGATATGCCTGTCTGATCAGTTCATGGACAGGCATTCCTGTAGGCTCAGGGGTGCGGCTCCACAAGACAAGCTACCCTGCATCCCTGCCCGATCTGTCTGGCTCACCTCCACTGCGTTGTGCCAGCCCTGACACCAGCATCTCAGATGCTCAAGGCACTTGGGTGTTTGACTCACACTGATTTCAGTGAGATTTAGGTGCATAAAACAGGAAGCATTTTTGAGAATCTGGACCTCAATTCCCTCTCTGTAAAACAGAGATATTTGCCTTTTCCCATGCTTCATATTGTTTTGATCTGTAAGACCTTTAGAGTATTTTCTTGCTTTGTGCATGTGCAATGTTTAGCACAGCAAGAATGCAGCCCCTGCAAATGCTCTATAAACATAAACCAAACATATTATTAGTAAAAAGAGAATACACATTTTTATTGTGAATCAGCATTGACCTTGAAATAAAACTTCCCTAAGCCCTCAGAAGCAGTAGCTTGCTAGCTTCAGATAAGTGCCTCCAAATGACTCCAAATGTAGCTAGGGTCATTGCCAATTGGGTTGACTCAAATGTACTGCAAAGATCTTATGCAAAAGTGTTTTTCTAGAGATAAAATCATAGAATCATAGAATGGTTTACTGCTCTCTGCCATTTTCTGCTACTAGTATCCATATTCCGAAGCACTGTGACCTTGTCATTACATAGTAAATTAGTAGAGGTATTAAGATAACTCTCCCTCTTGTAAGAACAAAAGCATTAGAGCCACAGCAAGTCTTAACCTGAGTGAAGCCCACTGATCCAAAGCTGACCCAAGAGAATGTGAGATAAAACACTGAGTGCAGCAATAGCCCACAACCTATTTTGGCAGAGAAATATTTTGGTTTGGTTTGGTTTCGTTTCGTTTGGTTGTGTTTGGTTTGTTTTTTTTATAAAGGCATCAAGTGATGAAGTGGAGACTAAAAATCTTCCACTCTGTCAATCCTTTTATCCAAGGTCTTCTTCATGTGTGCACCATGCATACCCTGGTAGTCTTCCTATTTAATACCCATAACCCATGCTCTCTTTCCATAACACCCATAATCCTTTGATGCTGCATGGAGCAGAGTTTAGAAGCTTTGCAAGCCAAGACATTTTTAAGTGATTTATATAGTGAAGTAGAATTTCCTCTACACACCTGCAAAAGCTGAAGCATTTCTGTGATTATAGTTCATTTTTAAAAGTTTCCATTCATGTAGGGCATTTTATTAAAAAAAGAAGCACATTAAAGGGATTCATGTATGTGTGTCTGCTACGTAAATCTTCAACAGGTCTCACAGTGTGCCACTTGGAAGAACAAATTTTATTTCATTTGAAACAATCTGCTTGCTACGTGCAATTGTTTTAGCTGCAAATTGGTTTGTTACACTATAAACAAATAGAACATAGGAAACGAAAATATCAATTACATGTGCAGAATTTTTCCTCTAATAACATCACCATACACTTGTTTTTATTGTAGAATGAAGTAGCAATCTGCTCATTTTCATTAGCAATGTCACACTCTTAACAGCTATTAAAATTGCTTCTTGAGGATCAAATTAGAGCAATCAAATGCAAAAAAAAAAAAAACTCTTCTCATACAAAAACACTCCTTTAACTTCCTCAGTCTAGACACGGAGTAGCAAGATAGTGGCAACCATTTTCAAATCCCATTGCCTACTCCCTGATCCATACTGTCCCTTGTTAACAGAAAAGAACCTCAGATTAATCATAAGAATATCTATCAGAGTATATTTCATTTAGAACAAAAGGAGAAATTATTGGCAATGTCATAAAATCACAGCTGGTAACTTAAATGTCTGCAAGGATCTCTAAATTAAATGCAAATAAAAGGCCTCGTGGAAAACTAAGAGAAGTGCCTCTACATTTAAAATAAAGTGTATGGAGTAGGATGTCAAAGAAACTAGCAAAAGCAGCAACCATGGAAGAAAAATTATTACAGGGTACATAAACACTAGTTAGGGGAATAGCATGGCCTTCTTCCATCTTGGAAGGCTGTTACGTTACTAAAAGGCAGCAGTAAAAGATCAGAGCATTGTTAATCAGCATGAAAGGAGAAGACCAGCCAAGAACAGCAAAAAATAAATATATTTTAAATGGCTATTAAAAATCACAGGTCTTCTGGCCAGGCAGGGAGTCTGGGATGTCTGGTTACCTCACTCTAGCAGGAGACGCAGTAATTGAATTTACCCTTTGGTGCTTACACAGAGGAGGCTAGTTTTAGCAGCACCTGAGGTACGTGGAAACGGACAGTGCTGGGAAGCCTGGATGGCTGCTTTGTCTGCCCTTTTCATGTTGGCTTTGGGAGACAACGGCTTCATCTGTTTGTACAGGGCAGCTGAATAACCCCGAGATGCCGTGCCGCTGAACCACCATTCATAACAATAGCTTAAGTCCACACAGCCTAAATTCCACCTATGTTTAGTACAGTAGGTAGCATTTCTTACAATATATGGATTTTCCTACATAATTTCTATGCATCAAATACCATGCCTACATGTTTTCGGCTGGGTCTGGACCTTTCAAAGCACTTAGACAATAGAAAACCCTGGAAATTTTAAATGCTAGGAGGACTGTCAGTAGAGATCAGTGAATGAGCAATACGAAAAGCAGCACATTAGTGTTTCAGTAACTGTAAGCCTTGCAGATCAATGATGCACCTGCTTAGAGGAGCAGGACATGGAGTCACCAAGTTAAATAAAACATTATCTAAATCCCACCGTCCTGCAGGAGGATCTCACTGCTGGAGTTTTGGTGTCCCCTGGGGTCTTTCAGGAGCTTCCAAACGTCTCTTCAATGAAGCTTCAGGCTAGACTTGTACCCAAACACTATGTCACTAAACATTTTTGGCAGGAGGGCATACAAAATGAGATCAGACTTCTAGCTCAAAGGTATTGGGTATTGCTCGTGTACTAAAGGGAATTGTTCTGCACGTTGTGACTTTCCTCACTCACTTTCTAATGCAGAGGTGGATCCATCTTTCACAGGAGTTTCTGAAGTGAAACAGAGTTAAAAAGCTTATTTCATAGGAATATTCGGTAAAAATAATGACGTACCTTATGGCACATGCCAGCTATTTCTTCAATGGGACTTATTGCTGTGCATACGACACTGTGACCAAGGCATTGCACAGAGCTGAAGACACCCTACTGCAGGGAAACTGAAGACTGAAAAATAAAAAGCATCTAAAACATGATACTTCTGGTGAATCATATGCCAACAGTCTCACCCATGGGTCATTTAATATGCAATTTCAAAGCAGATGTATTTTTCCTAATGCTATTTACAGATCTCTTAAACTGCAAACACAATTCATTTTGTTGCTCTTTTTCCCAGCTGAAATAAAACACTGATACTGTTATTTTAGGATGTCTCTAACATTTTTATTTTTATCTTGAACTGCTTGTTAAAGTTTCTTTGGCTCCCATTTAAACATCTGTGGAAAATACAAGTGGATTTACATTTCAATAAGAAACTGTTATTGATTGTTTTTTCTCCTGAATGAAACCTCTCCTCCTATTTTCATGTTTTCATGGGAGGAAATCCAGTTTTCTTCTGCAGCTCCTCATTTTTGTTTGGTTCTTTCTGAAACCTTTAAATTATCTCTTATTCTTTTACTGGTTGGGAGAAAGGAAGAAGGATCCCTTCACTCATCTCATATTTTGGCCATTCATTCTTAGCAGGATCTCAAAATGTTATAGATTATATTCTCAATTAATATATTGTGATATTTTTTACTCAGGTAGCAATTACCAAGACAGCTTTGGATTTTTAAAACTCCATCTGTTGTTCAAGCATAAAATTCAGAGGCAGTCATTGCGTTGATCTGTATGAAATGCAGCATACTTTAACCAAAGGCAGTACAAGAAAGCAGCGTTTAAGATCCATGGTACATTTCAGCTGGGGTTCAGGGTCTGGATCTGAAACTGAACCAAAGCCAAGAATAATGCTCCATTTATTTCCACGGCTTTATTTCTCATTTAGATTAAAAGAAAAAAGAAAGAAAGCATAGGAGTGCTTTAAATCTCACAAATCAAATGTAGTCAGAATTGTAGAGTATAATCCCACAGGTTCGAATTCAGGAACTACAACTTTAATTTTCAAATGCATGGAGTTTACATTTGACGGTGTGTGCGAGAGGGTCCACTCTTTACTGGATTATCCTATCTTATTTCTACCTTAATTTAATATAAACCGTGGGTCAAATGCTCTTGCCTCAAACAAACAGTGTGGTCGCAAAATGTTAAAATCAGTATAAGTCCTTTCACGAGCATTTTGGCAATTTCTGTTAGATGTCATATAGGCTACAAGGATCTGCTACATTTAATATTTCTTTAATTCATAACACCAGCAACAGGCTACTCTTCGACAGTTCTAACTTCAGTTCAGTTTTGATGAGTTCTCAAAGCTAGGCCTATCCAAAGCTACAAAATTCACAGCATGAGATTAGGAACCTTCTGGAAGTGGGCTTTACCACCTGTTCTCCAGGACTTCATGAAGTCTGGGATTTTTAATAGCATCTCAGGACCTATGCTTTCACTCCTTATCATAACCAGAATAGCAAAGAGATTTTTAGAAGTGCTTCAGCATCATACTGCTGTATTCAGCATCAATTCTGCAAATAACCTATATTTTGCAGGCAGAAGCACAGGAGAGTCAGTTATGCCAGAGCAGTTCATCTGTTTATGGTTTGCATCACCTGACTCCAGTGCTTAATAAAAGCGTGTGTCTTATGTGTACTCTTAAAGGTGACTTAATGCAAAATCTTAACACTTTCTGCCGGCTTGGGCTCCTGTCATCCTTCTCTGTAGGATGAAGGCAAAGATTACACGTCCTCCTGCTTTCTATGGCCACCTGCAACTTTGAAAAGCATCTGTAGGACAGAACCCGTTTGAATAGAGAGAAGTTTAGGTATCCTGATAACATAAGGCTGTAAAAAAAAAGCCCAGGGGGAGGAGGTGAAAGAAAAAATAGACATTTTTCTTATTCTTTTTCTTGTTTTGTTTTGTTTTGTTTTTTTCCCCCCTGCAAAAGGCTATAAAGGGGCTAATTGCACACACAGAAGCACACACAACCAAACTAAACCTGCAGACTCAAAAAGAAAACAAACTTCTGGGGAATTCTGTTTGAGACAGGAGTAAATGGGGAGCTCCCACGTGCTTTTCATGACAGCACACTGACTGCTTCTTCAGGTTTCTTTATTTACTGTGATCTGAAAACAGCGACAAGATTTCAAGGTTTTCACTTCATGAACACAGTATGGAAAATTTAAAAAGATGGTAGATCCTATGGGAAAATAAACCTTTACCTTCATGCTCTTCTGATGCTTTAAAGACTTTCACCCAATTTATTCTGATTGTTTGACTCTTATAAATTAAGGACCAGATCTACAACACCTAGTAAATTAGTGCAGCACTGCTAACCAAGTCAAGTTCATATACCTGAGTCCAGATCCTCTGTTGCCTTTGGGTATGTCTTCTGCAGTAAGCAATTTCCCCAGACTGTTTAATCACTTTGGAGTGTTAAGATGTTTTTGCACTCTATTAATGAGATTAGCTTTATTAGGTTTATCTAAAGTTTCAAAAGATGATGTCATTTTAAATGACTACAGGAATGAATTTGAGGAGGTTTAAAAAAAAAAAAAAATCCTAACAAGTTTGCCAGTAAAGTGAAAAAGAAGCAGTCAGAACTGGCAAAAAATTCAACATGGATAAGGCAGGTTATGACTGGGAAATATGGAAAATTATTTGTCCAACTGCATAATGATTTAATAAAAATATGTACTTTACACAGTACAGGCTACTATATCACCATTTATACTTGTAAAAACAATCTCCTTTTATCTCTCTAGGCTGTGGAACATCTGGTAAGCAGCTTCCACTGCATTCTTTGTTGCCCACTAAAAGTTTAAGGTTTGAGGAAAACCCATTACCCAACTTGCCCCTAAAAAGTAAATATTTTAAGAGATCCACCAAAATGTCTGAGGATAATTCACTTATTTATGGACAGGCTATTAACTTCATAGTTCAAGCCAGTTCTGCCTCAAAGGTTCTGCATCTGATGGTGGGAAACCTGTTTTTCATGGCAGATGAATGGGAGGAAGGGTAGCCCTTCTCAGAAGGAGCGCTTTTAACAACTTTCGAGAACTGAGCTGTACAGTGCAACTCAATCAAATGTAGTAAGCAGATCTGAAGACTGGGCTTCTCAAAATTATTTCCACCACAACTGTCTTTGGAGGTGATTTTTCTCACAAGTGTATCTTCTTTCTAGCTCTTTTTTTTCTCTCTGTCATTGAAAACTCAGCACCCAAACTCTAAAACTTTTCCTCTCTGACCTGCCACATCAGTGTCCCTCAGGACGGTCATGCTCTTCTCCATTTCCCTCAGCTGGTGGTTCTTCCTTCAGCTCCTCTCTGCTCATACCTACAGGTGAGATCTGGAGAGATGTGGGGCAACCATGGAGATAAGCTTGCAGGTCACATTCAGGGATCTCTTTTGGAGCTTATCCTGATCTTCTTAAAAAGTGGAGAGCACAGGAATGTAAAAATATTATCCAGTCTGTTCTAAATCAAACCTACAGATTTAGTGCAGCTACATAATCCCCCAATATTTTTATGTTCCCTTTGCAGCAAGTTTTGAAACACCCATATTTTTACGTGGTTTGACATTTGCCCAGCTTACTCCCTGCTCACAAAAAGCAGCTGGATGCCACAAGATAGCAGGAAAAAGAGACAGCTCTGCAGCAGCTTTGCCCTCCAGGCACACCGCCCCACTGTCACTTGGTCTCAGTCCTCACCATGCTCAGCAGGATCTCAGCTCAGGGACCTGTCAGGGGCTTGAGCAGCACAACACTCAGACCTGCCTGTGACCAGCCCTTCCAGAGAAGCCATATCAAGACCCATATCTCAAAGGCTTTGGGCTCTACTCCGTTCATAAACTTCTAGGGCTGGGCCTGGCTTCACACCAGAGCAAATTTCTGGTGATAGCCTGGCAAAAACCTGTATAGGGGCAGTTGCTCTGACAGGAAAATGTCTGAGATGCTGACCATAAGGTTTTGTGTTAGGAGCCTGGGCAGGATAGGCCAAGTAATGGCATGGTCCTAAGGATGAAAGACATTGGAGTTACATCATTTCTAGACACTGAAGCATGACTCTGAAGGTTTTCTTCAAATTAGCATTGAAAACATATGCACAGGTCCTAAATTGAGCTCTTATGGCTCATACATTTTGTTATACTGGCACTTCCCGCCCCTGGCTTTGTTTAATCTTACCCAGATGTGCAGAACTACAGAGACTCAGACATAAGGCATGCACATTTGCTGCTCCACCCCAGCCCTGCGAACTGTCCAACAGGTGGGATCGCTGAAGAGCAATATATCCTGGTGGTACCAAATGAGGACTAGGAGGAAGATGCTCTGGGTCAACAGGAAGACACGAGGCAGGGGAAGGAAGTTTTACTTGTTTTACAGCTAAGTGGCAGGATTCTCTGGAGGGAGCCCATGATGCCAAAGGGAAGGTACAACCCTCTCCCATGACCTCCCTCCGTTCCCCAACCCCCATCTCAGCTGCCTCCTCCTTCCTGGCTTTGAAGAGGAGAAAGGAAGAAGAGCCCTCTCTTGTTCTGCTCATGAAACAAAACTCTCCCTCTTCCTCCTGCCCTGCACTGTGGATGAAAAGAGAGGACCAACCCACAACATCCCCTCCCCTGGGGCTCCTGGGCAGGGTAAGGAGGCACTGCTGGCATGGGTTTCATTGTTTAACTTTAGACACACAGGACCGCATTTTTGTCCTTAGCTGTTAGCCTGTTTCCTTTTAAGAGAACATACTGGATAAAAGTCATTGCTTAGGGCGAAAAAAGACACTGGGCTTTGAGTTTCATTCAACTTATTAGTCCAAGCTGACTTGTGGTATAATTGTAATTGTGCCAGCTATCTGGTTAAATGTCCAGCTTGCTCCGGTTCTGTGACTGTTTCTCCTCAGAGTAGCTTGTAGCTGTACAGAAAGAGTACGAGTCTTAGCACTTGGAGTAGACAAGGAAAACTATTACTGTTAAGTTCACAGGTTTCAGTATTTAAAGGGTGAGGTGTTTTTAATCTGCCTATCCTGCTCTTAAAAAGTTCTCCTTTGCCATTACTCCTTCTAAATGACCTATTGGAATCCAAACATGAAAAAAACAGAAAAAATCAGCAGAGAATGGCAGCAACAGCAAAACGCTAACAGAGAAGTAACAATTTACCTGTAAGAAACAACCAAAACATCAGAAAATGGGATCCAGCTAAATAAATAAACTGAAGCATTAGCTTAAGTCTAGCCTGCAACAGTCTTACAGACCTAGAAAAAAGACTCCTGGTCTGTTCACGTAGCTACTGGGAAAGCAGCAGGTCCTGGGAGGGGGAGCTGGGATGCTCTGCCTCCTTCGGGAGCCAGGGTGGAGCTGGCTTCTCAGAAGTACTCATCTCCCTTCCCAGATCTCCAGGACACCTCTCTATGAACACTGATGATGGTTTTCAGGTGTCTTTATTTGCGGACCTCCTAAAACATTACACCGGAGAGGCAGAGTACATGATACTGCCTTAAATCCTATCGCCACTAGGCTTGTTTTTCTTAGTTACCATTCACTGCCCTTGTCAAAGTAGTCTGCAGACAGTCCAGAGGTGGAAAAGCACTGCCCTTGGACCCTTGCCTGTGGCAGCAAGGGAAGGCAGAGACAGCCCCAAAGCTGAGAAAGCATATATCCATCACAGGCAAAAATCCAAGATGGGCAAAGGTTCACAGAAAGTCCTTCGAGAACTTGCTATGCCCCTAGCCAGGAAGGTGTTTAGGACTGTCCTAGGAGCTGTGTCAGCTGCTTTTATGCCAGGAGACACACTCTTAGGAAGACTGACAAGATGGTAGTCTATCAGAAATGCCAGAAGATGCCATAGAGGGAGCCCTGTTTCTTCTGGCACTAGACTTACAGGAGGTCAGAGGCTGAAAAAACTTGTCCAAGAAATAAACCTGCTCTTTTCTGATGACAGAGACATGGCCAGTTCTGCTCTACTTCAGCCCCTCCTGAAACAGAAGAGATTTTATAACCTGCACTTATATGGGATAACAAGGTACCCAGAAAATACAAGTGAGAAAGGGTACATTGCTCTCGAATTCAGTGAAAGTTAATTCACTATTTTCAAAGATAGCAGCAGCAGCCCTCTTCAAAGCAGAAGTACCTTGCCAAGTGCCTACAAGGATGGTCTGATGAGGCGAGACAGTTCTTTGTGATTTCAGGATCAGGCCCTTTGGGAATAAATAAAATAGAAGGTTGTGTTATGCTGATAATATTCTTCTGTACATTTCAGTCTCCATAATGCTCTGGACACAGAGCATTTAATTTAATTAGGGGTGGAACAAGAAGGCCATGTTATGGTTTTGGTTTTGAAGAACTACATTAGTCAGGTTGTGATTTGCACAACCCAAATCGGGGATGGTTTAAATCCAGGTTCCATTTTTAGCCAAACCGCCAAAGTCCAGAGGGGATAGAGGGCCCAGATAAAAGGTTTTGAGTTCAGTCTCATGTCTATAATGGACAAACTGGAGCGGTTTGGCTTTGAATTTTGCAAAACCTCATCACTCAGGTTTTGGTTTTGCAAAAACAAAACCAACTTGGGGTTGGTTTGGATGTCATTCCATTTTATCTGAATCATTAAATTTGGGGGAGGGGATAGGGTTGGTTAAAGGCTCCATTTATGCCCCATCTCCAGCTTTAACAGCATTGTTGTGATTTTTCCTGTGATTTTTCAGGAGACAAAGAAAACCAGCCATAAAAAAAGTAGATTATTAAGTCATTTAGGACTCAGTTTTCCAAGATGCTAAGCAATTCTGCAAGTTATCGAGCTAACACAGCTGCCAGCACCTTTACAAGATGTTGAGGGCCTATGGTATTTTGTAGAGGACTAAGCCACTGGCACTTTACAGGTCAGGCCCTTGACTGGCAGAGCTGTCACCATACATCTGAAGCTAAATAGCCAAGGGTCTGTTCCACTGAACCAAATTTCACTGTTGTAATCAAGCGTGTAAGTCTCATTCATGAAGTCAGTCAACTTGGACAGAAGTAATAGGAACCCTGAAAAGGTTAGAGATTTAGGAATTCAGATGACATTTGAAACTGAATTCTCCGAGCTGAAAGATTAACACTGTCCAATACAGGCCATGTGTTGGGAATGATTAGAAAAAGAACATCTGATTCACAATTATGAAACAACTCATTTAAAGAATGCTATTCATAGCATAATTAAGTAATGTTTTATTATTCTTTCTTCTTCTTCCTCTGGCTTTGTGTTGATTTTTCTCAAATGCAATTCATATATAAAACAAGTTGCTGACATTTTCAGCAATCAATCCTAGTTGTGTCCTCTAGAACAATATTCCCTCCCGCTTTTTGATTGCTCTATTTTCAGCAAGTGAAAAAATAAGATTTATATAAAAATGTATATTTATATAAATATAGACATTTTCAGTGTTATTACGAATCAGACCCAAGCTGCTAACTTTAGGTACTCATTTAATTTGGAGTAGAACAAACGTCAGTACAAGGTTCACTGAAGATGCTTCCTTTGCTCACATCAACATTGGATCAGTTCTGTAGTCAACAATTACGTCTGTAGAGTGCTATTGGATAAATGAGTGAGAAGACGTTAATGAAAGGTAAAATACTTCTGCCATCTTCTTACTAGCATTTGATCACTAGATTCCTCTTCCTGTACTGATACATCAAAACCCTTCTTTCACACTCAAGGCCTGCCTCTTAATTTTCCCAAAATGACTGCTTCTTCTCCACACTCTAAGACCTGATGATTAATGCACAGACTATGTGGTAGAGCTGGGCCAGCGGAGACATTTACTCTCCACAGTTTGCTGTCCAACCTCCTCAATACATCCAGGTTTCCAAAATGCCAAGGACCGTAAAGGAGCACTCTGTAAGACAGAGCGGATTGGAGACACCTGTGTTCATTGTCTTAGTATTCATTCTTGGTCACTGTTAATGACTATGTAATATATTAATCAATCTTACGGTAAGTTGTCTTATCCATTTTCCAACTTCTCTGAGTCTCTTTTGTTTATACGTTCTTTTCTTCTTTGTCTGTTTTGTCTTTTCTTTCTCCTCTTTCATTTTTTCTTTTTCACTTTCTCAGCTAACTTCAGGCTATACCCTTTTCCCTCCATCTCTTACCACAGCTCCTCATATCATTTCTCTCTCTTCCCATCCATCTACCTATATCCTCAATACCAAGTTCCCATCTCACCCTATTCACATGGACTCATGACCATTACACTGTTGTACTATAATGGCAGCAAATTACTCTAAGGAGTTGCCTGCCTCCTCATAGGCAAATGAAGGATTGTGACTCCCAAGCTTTCCGCAATTGTTTCACACACCGCATTCATCCCTACAATCCTCAGCTATGTAGTGGCAGGTTTTCACTTAAAACTGTCCTGAAAGCAGTTTTCAAAGACTGGAAAGCAGTAGTATGATTTAGCACTTTCTACATACATCTAGATATGTGTCTGAAACAGAAACATAACCTTACATCTTTCCTGAGTGCAAAGTAGCATTTTATGTTGCAGTTGTAAGGTCTACCTTGGCTTTGCTACGAATACACTCCTACCAGATGTGTACCTAGCCTCTAAACTACAGCTTTGAGAGTAACAGGCTACTAGGCACCCTACATACTTTAGCCTGAGACCCTACAGTTCCTGTTGATGTTGCCTTCAAATGCACAGGGAGCCTCACAGTGCCTTTCTGAATGGAGCATTGCCTGTTGTTAAATCCTTTATTGTTATCTGCACTGTGGAATGAGGTCCGAAGGGGAAGCAGCTTAACTCGAAAGAGCTGTTCTGGCTGTCCTGTGGTCAGTTTCTGATCAGCAAGTATTCTCTTATTGGGAAAAAAATGAACTGTTTTCCTGGCGGTATGTGGTTGCCTGTTGTCTTCAGGCCCTAGCCTTAGACCTTATTCCTTTCCTGCCAAAAGGAGCTTAAGAGCTAATTTTAATTAGCGGGGAGGAGGGATCAAAAGTATCTGATACTTTCCAAAATCGCTCCCAAAGAGAGGGTTTCTCAGATAAACAAAGCCAACATTGGGCTGTGATAACTCCTCTCCCACTTAACGTTGTGAGAATTGAAGAAACTTTCATGAGATACTGCTCAATCTCAGTGCACAGATAAGAGCATGAAACCTTGTAGTCATGTGCGTGCTGGGGGTATAATAATGGACTGTCTCGCTGAGCAAGAAGAGGATGCTGATGAATGCCAGGTGATGTGCACTAATGGAAATGGGAAAGTGAGAGATCACGGGGAGGCAACTAGCATTTTAAAACAGAAAATTGTGATACCTACTGGGGGGAAATTCTCCTTTGTAATTCCCAAAACAGATCTGATGTTTATGTATTCTGGCATAACTAATTTACACAGCATGAATTTTTCCAGTTCCCTACCTCAACCTCATCCAGACTTCCAATAGCACTCTAGACTCACTATTGAGTAGACCCAGGAAAAAAACAAAAGGGTGGATAAGCAGGAAAAGCTTCTTTTTATAGACAGCAAAATCAAAAAACAGAAGCCAGGGGAGATGCGAAGATTGCCCAAGACCAGAAATAAATCCCAGGTTTCAGAGCTCTCACTCTGTACCCTGAACACAATTCCACCTTTCCAGAACTCATGTTGGACAAATATCAGTGGGAAAGGGATAGTGGCGGGAATGGCATTGCATTTCCTCAGACCTGTTCAAAAAACATTTTGCTTTTATTGTAGTAATGATGGATACATGAGAGATTTGTTAGAAAAAAAGTTGAACGGACCTTTAAGATGGAGGGGTGTTAGTTTGGCAAATTTTGCCACAAAGGATTGTGGGAATTATTTTTTCTGCCTTTAACTAAGGAAATGAAATGCAAACAAGTCTCCTTTACAACTCATTTGAGATTTTTAAGCACTGAGAACTCAAGAATTTCATTACTAATGTTCCCACGGCAACTGTAACTTGTCCATACTGCACATGTATATGGCACCATAAAAACTAACACTCCAGACAGTAATAGAAAATTTCAGAACAATACTTTTGTACTGTGGTGGTTATTGCAGAAATTAAAATGTTGATTTCCATCATACATGTTGTATGGAAATGTCAGCCAGAAGGCTGAAGTAACATTGGATACATTTCACTTAACCGTTAAGGCACTGTCTCAACTTCCTGGGAGAAGTTCCCTTAGCCTCTGCCTCGTCCTTGAACCCTCTCCACCTTCACCCACCTTCACACTGTCCTCGGCTATGTCCACTACCATAAGCCGTGAGATAAGAACAGCTGCAGATTTGTTGCATGCATGGGAGGATGCAAAAGGCTGGTAGCACACCCACTGGGATTCATCATTGACCCCGTTTCACAGAACACAAGAACAGACCAAAACAGCGGTGGTATCAGTCATGTTGGCCAAGGCTTTGGTCCTACCTGCAGATTTGAGGTGTTTGATCATTCTGCTACTTGAAAAGTGAAGCTTCCCCCCAGGCTATGCGGTAAATTCCTCTCTGTTATGCATGCAAGCATTCAGGGCAGTCAATCACAGTGGAAACAGAGCTTTGATGGTTTTTTCACATGGCCTCAAGGTTATGTTTGGCCATCAGGCAGGAAGTCTTGCTCAGTGCATCTGCATTAAAAAAATACTAATAAACCTTCTGTGAAATGTACAGTGTATAACGAGTGAGTTGTTGTGATACCGTCTTTCACCTCTGTAACAGCAGCTGAGCTTGTGGAAGCCAAGCTGAGTCAGGAAAAAGTTGACTTTATCTTTGTGTCTGTCCAAGAAGCGCCATCTGGCATCCATAGCTGGAGAACTGCTGCAAAGCTTGTCTTGGTATCACCATTTACCATCTGGAGGCAGAACAATCATCTAAAGTGTTCAGGTGACCAACTTGCTTGAGTCGAGCAGGGGTACTTGCAGGAATGAAGAGCGTGAACAGTGTATAGGTCCTGACTGGGCATGGAGGAAGGCTTGGTGCCAGAGCACACAACTAGCAGCTGTCAGGAAGCTGCTTTTCCTGCACCCACGTTTCCACTTTTTTTGCTCATCCTTTCTGAAACATCTCTGCTGCCTTTTGTTCTTCTGCTCCCTCCAGCATTGCTCCCAGGATGTTTTGCTGAGCATCTGGCTGTTTCCTCTCTTCCAAAAACACTTCCCATCAGCTCAAATGGACAGACAGACCATTGGCAATCGGGACCCCATGCAAAGCAAACCGAAGAGGTTTCTCCTATTTACAGCACGCCTCCTCGTTCTGGCCTGCTGCTGGGAAGGGAGCTGTGGACAGGGAGGAGATCGCTGCACAGGCTGAGCAGGTCATGGGGACAAGGGAGCTGGTAGTTTGAAGGGAAGCTGAGGGTGTCCGCCAGGGAACAAGCGGAAAGATGAAAATATGGGAGACTCCTGCTTCAGCTGATTTTTGGCAGTTGTGGGACTGTTGTTGGCTCAAAGCACAGTACATGACTGGCACAAATAGCTGTTTGGAGGAACAAGGGAAAGGGAACACTGTATATTTCACATACAATTTGACCCACCATAATCAAATTTGTTAATAATAACCAGCAAATAGCTGAGCAGTAATGAAATGATACAGAATATGTTCTGTGGAAATTTCTAGACAGCACCAAGGCTCTCATGCTGAGTTCTGTAAAACACCGCCCTTTTAAGGAGGAAAGAAGCCATTTGAAAAACAGCCTTCCCATCCTCCCATCGGTCAGATGCAGCAGATGGATTCAGTTATGGTACAATCAATAGAATGAAGAAAGGAATTAAAAGTAATCAGGTAGCTGAGCACTAGTACACCCAAGCGATAGAGTCAGGGCAGCAAAGGAGGACGTATCGCCAGTGACTGGGAGCTCAACAGGGAAAATATCTGAGGGAGAGGGAGAAGAAGGAGTGAAATTTGTGGGAGAGAAACAACAAAGCAGAGCTAGAGACAGACTCCCAGTCCTGGCGTTTCCCCAAGCAGCTCTGTTCAATGGCACCGCATAGGCACAGTATAGCTGCTCATACTGGGGAGCAAGCTTAGCTGGCCTTGGCCGTGAAATATGGTCAGTCAGATTCCCCTAGCAAACTCTGCCTTGCGTGGTGCTGGGCAGCCAGAAGACCTTGGGTCTGAAGGTACATCTACACACAGAGACCTAACAGGAATATAGAAAAAAGTTCAAGAAAGACAAGTCCACTGAAGCCAAATCAAGATTGTAAGCAGTGAGGAGGGAAAGACAAGTAGCGTGCTGGTCTGATTTTTGAATCAGATAAAGTCAAGCTCCATGAACTGGCACTCAGTGATTCTTATATACATAAATATATATGTATGTATATATATATGGTACTCCATGATCCGCATGATGAAGAAGGTCAGAACAAATTATCATAATGGTCTCTGCTGGCCTTACACTTCATGAATCTCTGAATTTATGAATTTGTATTTGAAAGTACAGCCTTCTGTCATGCCTAGCAAGATACCCTGTGGCTCCAGCAGCACGTCAATGGTGAGCCAAGTGGGAGCCACACAAGGAGAGTAAAGTCACAACCAACCAGGCAGTGGGGCTATTGCAATCACTTTTTATGCTACTATTTAGGAAAAATCTTAAAGATTTCCCAGTATTTTTTCCATATGCGAAAAAAATAGCTGCAAGATCCAGGTCTCAGCATGGGGACGAGTATCCAGGCCAGCCTGGGAAGGTTCTGCTCTGCAGCTGGTCATTTTGCACTGCTTATCTCACAGCCGCCACGCAGTTTTGTCAGCACACTGCTGCTTCCTGACTAGCGCACTCCATGAATCTTATCTACTGTCAGTGCATCATGCAGAGAGGATTTTGTTTATATACACACATGCACGTGTGACACAGAGCTCCCTGGAGCTGTGTGCATTATAACCTGTGCTTTGACCTTTTCCCTCCTCTGGCTTTGATCAGACTGCAAGATTTTTGTTGAGGACTTATATATGCAAAGTAGATTTTGGGCAGCATGATAAGGATAAAGCAGTCAGATGCTAGCTGAAAAAACAAACAAACAAACAAACAAAACCCAAACCGCTTCTAAAAATTGAATTTTGCTGTCACATGATTCTATTTTGGCTTCTGTTTGCAACATTTAATGATAACCACGCTGGTGGCTGACCTTGAAGAGCCCGGCTGCAAATCCCCCTCTAACATTGCTGTGTTCCTCCAGGTCAACCCATAACCCTCTTTTCTCTCCGTCGTGTTTTCCCACATGGATCATTGCATTTGCAATCGTAGCATTTAAAATCGTAAACACTGAATTGTTTGCCTGCCTTGGAATCACCGCAGCCACTCCACCCGTGTGCACGTACATCTGCTGTCCTTCCATTCCACTGGAGCCACTTCTGAAGCTGCGTGCCCATTGTCCTCAAGGCTGCCTGGGGGAGTCCCAGCAGAAGTCCCCTGCCCAAGGGAAGGGTGCCCTTCACACAGCTCGGAGAGCGCACACATGAGCAGGGCCCCAGGGATGCCCCAGTCCCAGGAGGGGTTCCAATGCCTGCTCAGCCATGGGATGCAAACTGTAGCTAATTAGGCTCATTCATTCCAGCCCATGGGGAGCCGGTTGTTTTTAAAGGGAACTACGTAGATCCTGGTCCTGCACGGAGCAGCTGCGGCCCAGCCGGGGTCATTCAGGGGTGTTAGCAAGGACACAGTAGCAGTTCACAAACGTGTCCCAGAATGACCCAAATGGAGAAGAGGGCTGTGGGAAAGCCTGTCCCCTCTCCCCAGGCACCCCTGTCCCGCCAGAAAAAGCCCTGGCAAGTCAGAGGAATCCGAAATCCCTCCCTCTGACTTCATTCATCCTTATTATTGCTGTTGGCTTATATTTTTGTTGCATTTGAGAATCCTGGTCAGAAATTAGTTAAGCTCATTACACAAGGTAGTGTGAAAATAAAAGTGCAAGTTCCTGCCCCATATATGCCTCTGTCGCTTCTCTACGAGCTACATAGGTTTTCCGATGTGCTGTCTTCCTTTCCATTTTAGTTTTTTGCACAATAATATGCTCAAAAGCCTCCAAAGCTCCACTTGAATAGAAACAACAAATTAGATCTACCCAGACACAACTTTCCTTGTGCTTTCAAATAAATTTGCAGTTAGAAACTGAACTTGGAGATGTACAGTTACCTTTAAATTTTACATTACACATCTGAAAAAGCAGTGACTGCCCAACTTTCTACAAATTACTTCTCTTGACTTCTCAAGTTATCATACATTGAAAATGAAGAAAGAAGGAGAAAAAGTCCAAGGGAAAACCTGACCGATGCTTCACTATGTGCTCTGCAGTGATCACTCCATCAGCCAAAAGGGCTGGCTTCCAGTTAAGGACTCTGACCTGTTAGGGATTATATCACTGACAGGGATATTTCCTCTGGTCTAAAATGTTGGCATGAGAAGTCTTACAGCTCCCACTTAAAAGCAATAGCTCTGAAAAGGGCAGGTACCAGACAGTGTGTTTTTTGAAATCTGTTATATTCCTAACACTTGCGCAACGACCGTAACCTGAAAGGGGTGGATTTTCTGTCTTTCTCAGGCCCGATTGATTTAGATCAGAATAGTTATTTGGTTTTCAAGAAAGAGTTATTGTTCCCATGTGCAGTGATTTTTATATAGCCAACAAAGCTTTGTGATGTTTCTAGCATATGGCACGAGTGCATTTACTTGACAGCTCACTTTATATTTCATCCAGAAGCCTGGGTTAGAAGTGGGAAAACACAAGCGGTGATTAGAAACTCCTTAGCTCTCACCTGGCTCTTCTCACTGACTGCCTGTGTGGCTTGGGACACTGGGCTACAGCAATTTTTAAAAACAGCCTCTAAGCAGGACTGCCTAGTTTCCGGCTGGTGCGAGACACTGTAGGCCTTCTCCTTACATTGCCGTAAAAAATAAATCTTTTTTTTCTCCTGAAGTGTTCGCCTAACAACTTAACCACCTGAAGTTTAAACATCTCTATCAGTTTCCCCATTTCTAAATGTGGCATGTCAATATTAATCTGCTTCATCAAAATGGACTAAAAATCAGTTATTTAAAATCTATGCAGACCTTCTTTGATGTTCATTTTGAATCAGTTCATGTTCAGTCTCTCATTTCAATACAGAATTAAAGTCAGGTTGAATCAGGGTGTGTATGTGCTGTGTAGCATAAGCAGACCTTCCTTTAGTGGCAATCCAGAATGGTCTGATTTCAGCCCAGTTCTAATGGCAATTGACTGAAGCGTTTACTGCAAGACCAACAAGTCCCAGCTGGAAGACTCCTTGTGCAAATGTGCAGGTTGACTGTTGCCACTTACGCCAAGTGGCCTTCGTACAGGATCTCCGGACAGCTGGCAGACCAGGAGCTTGATATGCTGCCAATAAAAGTGACGGGGCAGTAGGGAATTGCTAAAATCTGTGATCTTACCACCAGAGCTTATAGAGCCAGCAGGGGCAGAATAACCCTTGATTGTATCTGCAAAAGGAAATTCTTCCAGCATAAGCTGTATCTGAATAAAGCCACATTCTGGTGATTGCTTCAGATGATGTTACTCACATGAATCACGAGCATTCTTTTTTTTTTCAATCATTATTGCTCTGCTGTGTCTGGAGAAAGTGGCAGGGTTATGAAAGAGCTGCCCAACTTCCTTACAGCAAAGTGTTAAGTGCCCAGAATGAGAGCATTTCAGAAAAATGTGTCATAAAAACAATCCGCAACTCACAGGTGACCAGCCACATGGAAATGTTGGTATCTCAGGCAATCCCCAAGGCTTTCTATTCTGGGTTGTCACCTGTCAGTGCTCAGGTGAAGAATAGTTTGCTATGTTTCCAGCACTGTCAGCCTGTGCCCCAAATGGGAGGCGTACAGGGAGGTCCCTGGGGCTGAGTTCTCATTACAAGTCATCATGCTGTGCTGTGCTCCGCTCCTTGACTTGGATTTTTGGTGGGTCTGTGATGAATGAAAGTCGTCTCCCTCATCTGTGGCATCACACAAATTACACACTTTCCACAGAGAAGATATTAAAGTAAATCTAAGCAGTAAACCCCTATATGAGAATGATCAATCTAATGTAACATAAGGACCAATGCCAGACTGGTCATCTGATGACAAGCAGTTCCTTTAGCGAGTATTGTCCTCTTACAGGCTGCCTACTTCTGTATTCCTAAAATTGCTAGGATGTCCTTAAATCAATCAAACATGGGTGCTTCACAAGCAATTGCCAGTTTCTGAGTGAAATTTTCAGAAGTGCCTTTGTTACCAAGCCCTCTTAACTTTGAGTGGTACTTAGAGATCAAACACATGGTCAGGTTACGCAGACTTGTCCGGCCAGGAGTTACCAGAGGTTGTGCATGAGCTGAATGGCAGTAAATGTCTGTGTGCATACAAATGCAATGTAATTTGACCTAATTTAAACCTCTCATATTATGAGGTAAGTTCAGAGCTGCCACAGACTGAAAGCAGACACATGGAGAGGTATTGCTGCTTAGTGGACACGTGGTAAGCTGCTATGCTGCAGCAGTTGGGTGGTTGATCTGGGCTCTTTGGTTCTCAAATGCCTTTTGAAAATGGAATTTAGGCACTTCAAAAAATTGCACAAATCTTGCTTGTACGAGAATCTAAACTCAGTATGTGAGTGCCACATAGCTTTGGAGGCACTACCTGCTACCAGTGGATGGTTGCTACCAATTACGATAGCACTGAAAGGGAAAAGAAAAAAAAGCTTTCGAAAATAAAAAGTAACTCTGATGAAGTTTCTCCTTCCCCAGCTGAAGAGACCTTGCAACTTACAATGATTTCTGACTCCCATGCAGAGCACAATATTTCTCTCAAATAGTCACAGTGAGGAGATAACTTGGTAGTGGAAAATTGACTTACCATGTACTTAGCTTTATTTTCAAAGAGGTTTCTAATGAACTTATCATGTAATTTCCATAACAAAGTGTGTAATTATTCTTCTTTTTTATTGTGAAGATTCAGTAGTAGCCTCAGGTCTATTGCTAAACCACATGCTACAATAAAGCTGTTGGTTTTTTTGATTTTAATTCTTAGAGTTAACAAAAGGACACCCTGGCAGAGCTTGTTTAAAGGGGAAAATTGGCTACATCCCTTGAAGCTCAAAGAAAATATAATTTATTATACAGTTTTCTCAATGTCTTCATAAGCATTGTCCATTTGCTGGAAAACCATGTCAATAAATCAGCCACTAATTGTTCTTTGAAGGTCAAGCTAAAGGTCTTGTTTTTCTTGCAGTTGACTTCTGTAGATGAAGAAACATTTGGCTTCATGGCTAGACATTCTTGAATTAATTTTCCACCAGTTCTTATGCTACTGAATGTCAAATATTTCTGCCTTTGAAACTGTCACATCATTCTGAGGAGTTAAATCTAATTGCCACCTCTTTTAAATATTTCTTTGAGCATTTCTGTGGCTTTTTAATTTTTGTCTGTATTCTTTCCCTTTCTGCCTTTGGCACTTTTTTTTTTTCTTTTTTTTTTTGGTGGCTCCAAAGACCCTTCTGAATCTTAGAAGTGCCTTGTTAGGAGCCAGGCTAAAACCAAAAATTGCAAGTGAAGCTTCGCTGCTGTGTGCTGACTTCCTCAACACTTTAGAAAAGGTTCTCACCTGCCCCATTGGGCTGAGAGGGGGAGTGTGGCTGGCTGGGTGGGACACAGCCACGAGAGTTTGCTTCACAGATGCAACAGCTTGCGTGGGAATAGGTGTAGCAGACAACTGGAGACAGACAATAAGTATTGACAGGGGCTGATGAGAGGGATACAAAGGAGAGAGCAGCCTCGGAAAGCTGGCTGACCGAGGGTTTCCAGGCTTTAGCCGTGGGTCCTGGGAGTGGTGTGGGAAGGGCTGTCCAAGGAAGGCATGGGGCCATGATGAGAGTCTAGCCAACAAGGTGACCTGGGGTCCCGGTGCCTTCAAAAGGAGCAAAGGTAATTACAAGGATGCAACTCTTCCCTGATTTCATCTCATACAAGGAGCTGCTGGAAGGAACTGCTCTAGGTGAACCCACTCTGGCAGGGGGGTTGGACTAGATGATCTCCAGAGGTCCCTTCCAACCCCTGTGATTCTGTGATTCTTTCCCATTGTGTGGGTTGAGTTATTGTGTACTACTTGGCACCAGTCCCAGGGGACTGCCTGCACCAATGTGCATGACACTCTGGCTATGTAGCCCATTTCTTTGCTTTCTGTGGTGAGTGATGGTGGAAGGCTGCCACGTTGCTCCTGGCAAGGTGTGCCTTGCAGCATCCTTTCTGCTACGGCCACCGAGGTTCATCTCACCTACTATGAGATGCCAATAGACATCTATACCTGGACTAATTGTCTAAACTCACTCTATAGCTAATGGGGAGAAACAGACACATCTAAAATGCAGTTCACTTCTTCATTTCTTAATCTCTTTGCCTTTATTACATGTATAATACACAATGTCTGTTGCTTCTCTGTTGCCTTGTTCCTTTACCAGACACCAGCAACATGATTAGGTGCCAGTTCCATCACAAAATACTCACTTTGAATTCAGTGACTGAGCAAAAGTAGATCTTCTGGTGTAGATGTTCACATTTGGCCCAATGAATCCCACCCTAGGTGAGGCTTCTTAGGTGCAAAGACTGGCAGTTGCACAATGTTTAAGAAGCAGAGAGTAATTCTATATCTTTTCTTGAAGAACTAGTCCTCAGCTGAGAGAGGCAATCAAAATAGCAAGGACCACGCAGCAGATTGGGAACAGATGATTTCAGAACAGAACTGAATTTTGGACAGGAGTGTTTGGATGTGTTGGATGGAAAAGAAAATCTGGGTCCATTCTTCTAAGGAAGGAAATGAAATTGTTGCACATAGACAGGAGAAAACACTAAAATGAGAGAAAGAAAGAGGATTAAGAATATAAGAAATGAGTGAGGGCAGTTTGGGGAGTGTGTCTAAATCTCTCCCATCTCCTGCTCTGCTACAACCAGACCCAATTTTAGAAATGCCTGATGGTGCCTGCTCTCTTCGTGCCATCTCTGCCCACAGGCATGTGTAGGTGTCATGGTCTTGCCCCTGCCCACGTCCCTGAGGTGAGAGCCTGGCCTCCAACAGCAGCTGAGGTAAAGGGGTTTGAGGGAAGGACTGCACCGAGAGATGTGAAGAAACTGTTCAGCTCTGTTCAGATGGGAGGGGTTTGTACCCTACTGAGATCTAGAAAAACAAATGGAAATAGTAGCCATAAGTTTTTACTAAATAAAATAAATATTAAAAAAAAAAAACAACAGTTCTGCAGTTCTAAGGAGAAAATAATATTTGATTAAAAGACAAAACATGTATGGGGTAACTTTTTCATTTCCTGTTCATGATGAAGGTATTACTGACATTATTTAAGCTGTGTTGAAGACATATAACGAGAGTCTAAGCAGATATAAATGTTCTTTTGGAATGTTATTTATAGTTCCTTGGTACCCAATGCCAAACGTTAATAAGGTTTATGAGAAACCAGTGGAGACTGTAAATTGTTAGACTTCTAATTTAAATCATGTTGCTGACTCCATTTGTTTCCTACACATTGATCTGACATTCAGAGATAAATCTGATAAAATTCTCCAAGTTGGAGAGAGATTTGTTTTCTGTCAGTGCAAATCTAACCATTAGAAAGACAAGGAGTGAGGTTATTGGGAACAAAGCCACAGGCAGTAATATACCACACTTGAATACTTCTTTTTTATTTCTTTAAATGTTACAGTATTTGATAAATTGCTTATGCAGCCATTTAACTGACTCTTCTGGAAAGTGTTTATTTGCAATCACCTCAATGTCAGCAGTGAAATGAGCTGGGACTGAAATTTCATTAAGAAAGCCATATTTCATTATTATGGCCCCAGCGATCATCACTCTGTATACATTAAGTACAAAACCTATAGAATGTTTAAATAATAATACAGCTATGGCAAAAAATGGGCATGAGCCAGACAGGATATTCACTGTTAATGCACTGGCCATACCAACAGCTTGGGCTCTTGTGGGACAAATACGTGGGTCTTAAACTTTGAATTTCCTTTGATTTGCCCATTTCAGATTGCAGTCTTAATTTCCTTCAGTGCAAAGACAACCTCTAGGTACCTGCTCTGTGCCAAATTGAGCCCTCCTGAAGGAGAAGGCTAAAAAGGGAGGGAAAAGTTACAAGGACCCTCCTTAGGATGTCTCCTCCGAATGCTTCCCTCGGGACAGAAGGTGGTTTCCCTCCTGTGAAGAGTGAGGTTACAGAGGTGAGTCAGTCCCCCATCCCCTGGTCAACCACAGGGTCCGGGCCAGGGGCTGGTGCTCTCCTGCTTTTGAAACTGCCACCATGTTATTTCCGTTTTAGAGCAGCGAAATTCAGCCTTTTTCCAAGCTCCTCTGTAATGTCTGCCTACAAACCAGCTTCCCCCAGTGCAGCTAAATCGGCTTAAGCATTTCCTCTCCCAGACTACAAGTCTACATTGTAAGGGTTTGGTCTTCGTATGGAGGGACATGATTCAGAGTCTATGAAGCCAACAGAGAGAGGGACAGACAGACAGACAGGCGGGCATGACTGCAGCAGTCATGCTGGCCTGAAGCAGGTGACAGTGCATGACACAAAGCTCAAGGCAGGGTAAAGCCCTGCTAGGAGGAATATTTTGCCCAGGTGTAGTCTTGCACCTTAATTTTTCTTCCCACCACATACCCAGTCACCTAAGTGGTCTGATGCACCCCAAATGTCACACACTGACTCAGAGGGAAGCTGCAAGATTTGCATCTGACTGTGTTATGAAGGTAACAATGGGTTTAGAAGTCTCATTTTGAGGAAACAATATTTGGAAATAACAACCTGTTAAGAATCAGACCATGGAACACTTTTATGGCTCCTTATGCTTTAGAGAGATTAATGATATGTGGAGTTTTATTCCTATTTTGTTAGTCAGAAAAGTCCTCAAGGAAAATAGGCATACAGAAATGAACGCAATTTAGATATAGTAAATAAAAGAAATCATAGAAGGTAGGGTTTTGTTTGTGTCTTTGAATATACCGGGATGAACCAAATGAAAATCAGAATACCACAGGAAAATGGGACCAAAGGGGACCTTGAAAGACAAGCAGTTCTTAGACAGCTTATCTACACCTTCCCTCCCAATGGTGTGATTCAAACCCTGCAGAAGCCAGTGTGTGTCATAGACTTCGGTTGCTTTAACTCAGCTCCTCAGTGTTTTACAGTCCCTTTGGAGCAAGAGAAATCTAGCTTGCCTCCTCCCATACACCAAATAAAGTTTCCAAAATGGCACCTCTGCCTTGCTGACTACACTCTTTTCTTTTTTAATTGTACACGTGTATCCTTGAGAAACCTCACTCCAAGCTCAGGATAAACTCATGTTTCCTCTGCTTGCCAGAAGAAAATGAAAAGTAAAGCCCCATCAATTTTATTGCTCATAATTGTGGATAAAATGCAATATATTTGGCTCATATAAATTTGCTAGCAAATTATATTCAATAAAACCCTGGTGAGCAATTTAAAAGCATAAATCCCCCCATGCTGAAAAAAAGCTCATAAATTATACAAGAAAAAGGAGTGATTTCATCAAAGAGCCAAGCTCTGCCCATGGAATGTTTCAATAGTACTGGATTTATAGTTTTCTGGGAGACGATTTATGATTCCTAATTTTCTGCAATAAAAAGCTCAGCGGGGATTCTCTGAATGAAATATCTCTTAACAAATAAATAAATAAATAAATAAATAAAAATCCATCTGAGAGTGAATGCAGACAATGCCATTCTTGGAGAGCTGCCCCTTTCATATTCCTGTCCCAAAATTAATCATGGAAGACCCTAATAAAGATCGCGTAGTGAGAAAGAAAAGAAGACCATTAGACTTTGAAATAAATGCATCACACAGTTGGAGAGGGCATTTTTAGTAATAAATTCACCTGTGATAATTCATAGCCATTGTCTTTAAATAAGAATAAAATGATCAGACTGGTTTAAAGGAAAGATTAAACATTTCCAAAACACACAGAGATGATTACATTATATAAATAACCTAGAGGGGGAAGTTGTGCGTGAAGCCTGTGCATGTACATGACATGTAATCACAGCTAGATGCACAGAGAGATTCATTCACTTCCCCTAATTTTAGGGCTCTGATTCACAGTCCTTGCCAAATTTAGTGGGGGTGGCTGAAGCGGTTACTGTTCCCAGAGGCCATCAGTCACCAGGCAGCAGGGACCATGAATCAGAGCATGCATCTGTCGCAGGTCACAGACCAGGGCATTAAGGTGAAGTGAGAATGACAAGTTTTAAGTTAATATGCCAGGCTGTGAATTATGACAGCTGAGGAGGAGACTTAATGTCTCTTCAACTGCTAAAGGGATGAGACAGAAAAAAAAAATCTTCAATCAGCTTTTAAAAACTCTCACATAAATCACCAAGGCTGTGACCAAGAACTGCTCTGAGAATCTGCTACTGGGTGGTAAGAGAGAGAAGATAATGGCCTGAATGGACATTTGCTGTAGTACACCATGGTTGTTTCTTAAGATGTTACTATTCCCATTTTATTGATAAGAAGCTGAGGCATATAAAGATGTAAAGACCTGTGCAAATGATCAGACAAGCAGACCAACAATACTGGGATCTGAGCACATTATCCTACACATCAGATTGAGGACTGTCCTCCTTCTCTACGCTACTAGTCATCCATACACAGTTCATGATCCTCGTACACAGGGATAGGGATAGCCACCAGGATAAATGGGAGTCATGAAAGTACATACATGCTGAGTGCCTACGTCGCTGGGGTCTGCAGCAAAGACTCGAAATCTCTCACTGTCCCTCCAGACTTCCAGACTTTGAGAAATAGAAAAAGGGTTAAGGTGCAGTTCAAGTAGATTTTCCATTTCTATCCATTGTATTTTCCCTGTTTATGTCTCCTGCGTGAGGGCTTGAATCTAGCCCCCCAAATTTTCAACTTCCACAGCAAAAAATACAGACACAAGCAGTTAGGGGCTGATCCCATGCCTATGCAAGCCTGTAGATGAAAGGACTCTATTGCCTTTGCTAAGTATTAGATTGAACCCTTGCCTAAACCCACGTAACACAAATGAAAAGAAAATTCTCAAAAACATTTTGTTTTGACAGCAAACAATGGGCAGAAAAGGTTGGTGAAGATATTTGACTGACCAGTCTTTTTCTCATCAAGTTTTATTATGAAATAGAACAAGAATTGCTGAAAATAACCTTGGTTCAACTAACCCTTTCTTATATAGCATAGCAGACTCAGTTGACAGCATGTCAGGAAAGAGGGGTAAGAAGACTGCAGCAGGGAGCAAGATTTTTCAAGAAATTAATTTAAACTCACATTGCAGCTCTGGAAGACTACCAGCTAAGAGTGCTGAGGCAGAACAGCTGGCTGAAAGGAAGGAAGTGTGTCTTTGGAAAGGTAATTTGTAAGTATTAAGCATGCAAGATTTGCTATCTATCAGCTATCCCTACGCCAAAACACTTTACAAGCACTGGGCATTTTGCCCATGTCTGTCCGGCAGGACCTGGGAGTACTTCCTAGCTCCTCTGCCTAGGTATTCATGGCAGCTGCATCCAATGCTATGTTGGAAGCAGATTCAGCTACAGACTGGTCCCCTCAATCCCATGCAGTGGAAACCCCAACTTATGGCCTGGGAGGTAACTGCAAAGTGCCTCTGCTGTTTCCCTGAATCTGGAGAGAAACTATGTGCCTGGAGCTAACTTACCTCGTACTCTGCAGACAGTGTTTGTGGCTGAAGCAGACCAGGAGAAGGCATTCATCAACACCTCATTCATTGTTCCCCTAGGAAAAAAAAAAAAAAGAAAGCCTGCAGCTTGATCATTCACTGCTCTTACAGAGTTGCTTTTTTATTTTTTTTCCCCTGAGGATCTGAACTGTGTTTCTGATTGATCAAGAATGCAGGTATAAGTGTTACAGTTATCTACAGATATTCCAGTAAATACATCTATAACCTTTTCATCTGCTATTGATACCAGAAGAGACTTTAGGAAATGTATACATGTAGCTATATATTAACACGTCTACTTGGCATCCCAGTGTACCAAAAAAGTAGCATTTACTTATGCAGACAGTGGTATCTGGCTTCCATACCAAATAGCAATAATATTTACTTGACATAAGTAGAAACATCCCTACAAAACAACAGCTCCCCACAAAATAAAGGCATTCAAAACTAGAGCTCTGTGATCCATTTCGTCAGCTGACTAGATTAAATTTCAGAGGCAAAATGAAATGTCTTTTTTATATATCTTGGGCATAATTCTAACATTTCAGTAAATGACACTTATCACTGATGCTGCAGTGTCCTAGTGTGTCCCCTGAAGTACATCAACTGGCTGACCTAGGCAGGAGCTGTTTCTGCTTCGGATTCCTGAAAAGGCCTTTTAAACACTCCTTCTGTGGATCTGCCCAGGACTTTGACACAACTCGAGGGAGGGGTGGACAACCACCTCTTGGTTTTTTACTTTTATCCACAGAATAGATCCAAATCAAGCCTCCAGACTTTTGCTTGATCCCATATGGAAACTCAGGTCAATAAACATGGTAATTATTCATGGCATTGTTAAGCCTTACTGCATGAGTACCAGCTCCCAATGATCCGCAACAATAAAAATAGGATTTTTGAACAACCTCCCATTATTAGTGCCTAAAATAGCAGAGTTGGATCTTCAGAATAGGTTATGTTCAGAGAAGTGAAGGAACCCTGGCTGAAAGCTTTCCTTTATTCTTGTTCAGCACAATCTAACTGATCTACAGTAGAGATCTTGCAGCTACTAAAAAAGGAACCAAGCAAATAAGAAGCCGATTCCTCAAACTGAAATGCGTGAGGGGACATCCAAAAGGAGACAAAAGAACTAAAAGCCAAATGTACAGTCAGCATAAAAGAAGCATCTTGAGTTGGAGAACAGTCTGCCTATAGAGACTGAAAACAGCCAGAGAAATACCGCCCAGGGAGGGGTCCAGCTTGAACAAACAGCCTCACAGGCTACAAACGTAAAATGCAGGGTAACATTTTTGCATAGTGTGTTCATTCTAGTAAAGTCAGAGTCATAAATATCCTAGAAATAAGGCTGGAAGGGATCTCAAGAAGTCATTTACTCCATCCTTTTAATGCAAGGCAAGCTAAGTACAGCTGAGAGAGATATGTTCAATCTGTTCTTTAAAAATCTCTAATAAAGGTCAAACCATGCATATATGTGGTGAGGAAGGGAAGGCAATGAATTCAAAACACACTACCTGCCTTGCAAATGGCTGGATTCCCCAAGCTGACCTACATGTTATCTGCAAAGTTGCTTCATTGAAGCCATGAGCTACATCTTTATTGTCAGTTACAACCAGAAGTACTGGGTGTTGGGATCAGATCACCAATGCTAATGCTGAGTGCCCTTATTTTTTCCAGGAGAGTCAGAAGAGGATAAGGAAGAAGAGGGAAAACACCCCTTTGAAAGAGAAATCTACTGTTCTTGACACGAGAACAAGAGAAATATCTTAATAGGACAATGAGTTGGCAACTGGATCCTGATGGCTCTTCAGTATATCCGGGAACTTCCCAGAGTCACAGGCCATAGCACTGACCAGCCACAAATCATGAGTTATGCTCTTGAAGTCAGCCTCAGCAAGGTCAAGATGTCCCCACATCATTCAGTGCGATTTAACGCAAAGGTTACTCTTGTTTGTGATTGTTTCTGAGAGCTGAAGGCATAGGAGGCTCTTCCCAAATTTTGTGAAGGTATGATCCAAGATCCAAATGCCATACAGTCAACATTCAGCAGCACCCAACCACTAAGGCTTATGGGAGGAAAACATTAAACGGAAAGAAATGTTAAACAGGAAAAACAAGTGCTTACTAAATAAGCCATGAATGAGCCAGGGGACCTCTGGCCTAAATATCACAGTGTAATTATTCCTTTCTCCACTTAATTTTAGATATAAGAAGGCTGAAAATGGCTGAAAACGAAGACAGAGCAAGGGGTGAGTACGTACTTTAACAAGGGTCAGTTCTAGGATGCCTGTGGGAGTGAATCAATAGAAAGCAAGAGAAAAAATACCTGGAAGGAGTGCACTAACCTGCCTACGTGCCCGCTGGGGCAATCAAATATCTCACCGTGATTCTGGGTTACATTGAGACAAATTGGTGCTGATGTTTATGCCAAGCCACAGATACCACACTCAATTTGTTAGGGAATAACCTCGGGTCTTTCCAGCAAAATATTCGCTCCTCCCATATCCTGTCAGTGAGCAATATGGAAAAATTTCCCTCTAATGGGTGAGTGCTGTATCCTAAAACAAGACTGGGAAACCATAGCTTGTACTTCGTGCATGAAAGTACCGGAGAATTAGAAACTCAGCTGAACCATGCAGATTGCTGATGAGGGTAGACGCTTATTAAAAAAGCGTGGAGGAATTTATTCTTTGAAGTTTACAGCTGTTGCCATTTCAGCCACAAGGCCAAGGTTACATCCATGACAGCCGAAAAACAGCACAGAAAAAACAGAGATCCAGCTTGTTAATTACATGACCATTTTCCACCTTTCTGAGGGAGAGTTTTGTTTCCTTCTATTTCAGCGGCTTTGTCAGGGCACAAGATGATTCGTTTGCTACGCCAAGAAGATGAAGTCTCTTGTTGTTCCCCCAGGTGGGGTAGCTGGGACAGGAGGAGTGTCTTGGAGCAGTTTCTGTCCTGGGTGGGAGGCCAGGCTGTTTTGAATGTGAGTGGGATTGGTAGTCTCTCCTCTCCATAATGCCTTCCTCCCTCCACATCCCCCCATAAAACTACCTCTTACCAAAAACTTAACTTCTCTCCCAGAGGGGGGCCAAGATGGGACTCAACTACAGATGAAAGAGCACATTAGTGTCCATGCTTACTTTCTTTTTGGGCTACCTGTTAAGATCCAGCAAAGACTCTGGAGATGTGTTATTCTTGTTACCTGGATAAAAAGCTTATGCTCTCTAGCCACTGCAATGACACTCTGATGCCGTGTGTTTATCGCAGTCCATTGAACAATTGATAACAACCTTCCACTACCTTGATGCTATATCCTTGCTTGAACTGAGCTGTGGCCTATTTGTACTTCACCTCAGAGCTGGGCAATCTGTTCACTGTTGTTCCGAAATCTGTGAAACAAGATCGAAATCATCCAAGAATAAACTTTAGCATCACCACATGTCCCCAGTTCAAATTTTCTTAACAAAACATTTTCGGAAACATCCCTGAACCCGTAGATTGCTTAGTCTGATCAGAAGAGCTCAGGTGTCGAGGTAGGCATCTCTCTGTGTTAATCATGCATGACTCTTAAGTTGATGTCCTAGGGACGTCTGTGTATGCGATGGACAAGGGACATCCTATTGCATATTTGGTTGGGTAGTGCATGGTGTGATGGACACAGAGGTACTCCGCAATAATTTTAACAGTGTGCGTTGGCCTAATAACTGTTTATTGCACAAATATTTTGGTTAAGTTTAATAGCAGACTGTAAGGAAAACAATCAGAAAGGAAGAAAAATGTCTTGAACTCAGCCAGCCCTGCAGTTAACACAGGACAATGGGAAAGTCATGGGCTCGCAGGAGTCTGGTTCAGCTTCCTGCAGGGCCTACTGAACTGGTTGGGAAAAACAGAGCCAAAAGTCTGACAACCGAGAAGCACAAATGAACTCTGGCTGCATCAGCAGGACTCTCTTTTCAGAGCCAGGGAGATCTTGGGGAGCTGTTCAGGGGCACCAGACCGAGACTCAGGCACTCGCTGTAGTGTCTGCAGAAGTGAGAGCTGCCTCAGTTGCCAAAGGGACAGAGCTTTGGTTAGTGTGGAGGATGGGGAAGAATTGCTCATTTTATACATACTTTTTGGAAAAGGAAACAATACTCTAGTTTTGAGAAAATGGTTTTGACATTTTGTGGGCATCCTTTATCACACCATTCTTGAAGAAAAGTTCACAGGCATCCAAACATGGCTGGATGTTTTGATGAAGCCTTTCCTCCCTGTACCGCAGGCCCTGGCAACTCAAGAAGAGACCCAAACTCTTGAAATCTCCCTAAGCTGGGCAAGGCTCAACACCCAAGGTGAGGTCAAGACCCAGCTGCCAGTAGCAAACTCTGGTGGGAATATGGATGTAGAGGCTGCCCTGTGAGCTCCACAGCCTAGATGGTCACCCTGGATCACTCTGGTTCAAGGCTGGCAGTTGGTTCCTCCACATCTTTCCTGCCAAGAAGAGCATCAGATAGAGCCTGATGTCTGAGTCAAACTGTTTTCTTCTCCTCCTGTGGGCTTTGCAGCCCATCAGAGTCCTCACACCAGAGGGACAGAAGCATTGCTAGTCCTGCAGTCAGCCTGAGTGGGACTGAGTGTGCTTGAACAGGGCAAGCTTATACCATCAGGAGAAAACATTGCCCTTTGGTGCTGAAGAAGGTGGTGCCTCTTGCTAGGACCTCGTATCCTTTGCTCTACTGCAAATAAGTAAGCTAGGCTAGTTAAAGTCACCTGAAATCATGTTTAATCTTTTATCATATTTTGCATTACATTTGCAATTGGGGAGGCACCAGGTCTGCTCGGTTCCTGCCTTCCAGCTCCAGGGCAGTAACAAGAAGTGCTAATGCATGTCCTCCTTATGATCATTTGAGCATATCCTCACAGCATTGCTTTTCCATGCTGCGTTTCAGGACTAGCAGTTCTCTTCCAAAACCAAACTGCTTATTTAGATGAAGTTTCATTGAGACTTCTGTGGGCATTATAGATGTGCATCAGTTAGAAAGGACACAGCCCTTGCTGGGCAGGAGTGAACGCTCACTGGCTTATGTATATGAGGACAAGTGACTGCTAGGTCATATTTAATTTATCCTGACCACACTGGCCATAATTCTGTCTAACCAGAAGAAAACATTGCATGATAGGGAAAACAGGCAGACCACGAACTAAGTATACACCACAAAATCCAGTACAGCGTGTTGAGTAAGCAGATGCCACTGGAAGGGAAGCACTATACTGTAGGTACTGAAAACCTTCAACTGACATCTGCATTTCTTTCTTTCTATCTAAGGGTCTCCTTTAAGAGCTGGCTTCATGATCTCATTTTTATTCTTTCAGATGTTAAATGGTGATAGGTTATATCCGTGATTCTCTGAAAGACATTTTTCTCCTGTTCAGAAAATCACGTATCTTCTTGTTATGGGTGAGTTAGTGTTCACCTAACAGACAATTTCTTGACCAGCACTGGTGGGTTACTTTAGAGAAGGTCATATATGATCGTAAAGAAAAGGACATATAGCTGGTGAAAGAATCAGCAGCAAAAACAAAAGGTTTGTCAACCTTAGATAATCTAAGCAGCACCTTGTCCCTTAGCAGAGAGCTAGTCTTGGAAAGCAATACTAACGAGGGAAGAACTGGCCCATAAGAGCAGCAATCTTTTCTCTTCTGTCCACAATTGCTCATAGAAAGTACAGCTCAAAATCTCAGCAGGGAGCTGGATGCCAAGTACCTCACGCTTTGGATACACAACTCAAGAAATATTGTAGGGCCCCAATTTTAGATTCGTTTAGGTTGGAAAAGACCTTTAAGATCATCTAGTCCAGGAGTCCTCTCAAAAATCAGGCTTTGTTTTGGGCATCATAAGCTACTTGGCGTCACCAGTCAGATGCTGAGATCTTGGCTAGAGAGTACATCTTCCCATAAGCGGTATGCACATCTTCACAACAGGGACCCAGTCTGCTGTTTGTAATGCTTGGCATTCTAACCTCAAGTAAATACACCAAGTAATCTGCAGGATATGTCGCTGAGCATGCTTACATGGTAATAATGATGTTAAAGTAGAACAGCCGTATGATTTATTATGCCTTGTGAAATAAAGCAAAGCCAATCTCTTCCCACCACGGGAAGTACCATCACAGTAGAAAATGGAAACAAGAAAAAATGAAATACCACCCAGGCCTGGTTCAAACATGCAAACTTTCTAATAAAATATCAGAACCAGATGCTGCTAAAGATGAGTGATAATTAAAGAAGATAAATTAAAGAAATGTTTTTCCAGGGAATGACTCTACTGCACACAAATTGTTTCAGCATGCGGAAAAAAATATAATAAAATTACTGCTGCTGCCTGTTTTCAAAATTTTCCATTAATGAGTCAAGGCAGGTTCCCTGCTAAATTCCCTCATATCCAGGCTCCCTCTCTGCCTCTGTTGGTTTAATCTCGGTGTGGTTTAGCAGAGTGAGCAGAGGACCGAGCGCCAGGAACTCAGTTCCAGCACTGACTCACTGTGTGGGCTCCCTTATGTCATGCTCAGGGCAGGTCAGCCCTGGAAAGCAAATCTCTAAAAATGGTCTTGAGGGGTCCAGAGCCTGACAGTGTCCCCACTCTCCGTGTCAGATGTGAACAGCTCACCAGAGGTTTTCCCCTGACCGCCAGCCCAGAAAACTGATCTCAGGCTGAGCTGGGGTAACGTGATTTTTTTCAGTCTGGTGTCTCATCGCAAGAAATGAGTACCCTGGAAGCCAACTTGTGCAGGCACCTGTGCAAACTCACAGCAGGAAACACGGCTGGAGTGCTGCAGATGAAGGGCGGATTCAGCAGACCCGCTAAGACCACCCTGGAGCTTTACGTGCCTGTGTATAAACTCATCTTAGTCCAGGCTGTTGTTAAGCTTCATCTTAGCTAAACACAAGATGAAGTTTAAGTCCCTGAAAGCCTTTTGATTTCTTTAGATTTCTCGCACGCAGAAAAGCGCCTATCCAAGTGCCATAGGTATTTTCGTAGCAAATAAAATAACGTGCTGCACCAGGAAAGGAAAAGAATAAAATGAAACCATGTAAATACATGGCCTAGTTCCCTTTTAACCACGTTCCCCGGGCTCATAACCTCTGCAAATGCCTATGAGGAATCGTGCGGTTTGCAGCGTGCCTTGAAGGTCAACAAATCTGGCCTGTTTCAGGCTGAACAAGGGCTCAGACACAAGATCAGGTTCCCCTTGCTTAACGAGCTGCTGTGCGGCAAGCGTCTGGGCCAGCACGCTTCGCTCACGGCGAGCGCAAGGTGAAACTGCCCGGCTTCAGCCGACCTCACCGAGGCTCGCACCCCTGGGCTCCTGCATCACTTGCCCAAGGGGCTGAGAGGACGTGTACAGCGGGTCACTGCGGTTAAGCCAGGGTAACGCAGCTGAGCTCCTGGATAGCACAGTCAAACCAAACAGACACATGCACACACAGGGTCAAGAGCAGGGACAGGCCGCTCGAGCACGCAGGCTCCAAGCTATTTGCAGATGTTTTAGCTAAAACTGGGAGTTTATACTCGATTTGAGACTCTGTGCAAGCTAAATCTGTCCACAGGCCATCGTCTGCCGGCCCCAGCCCAGCCACCCACATGGCAAGGCCAGCTGGACTCCGCACCTTCTCCTTCCCAGCACAAGGGGACAAGGCATGGATGACAGTAGCTAGGGCTGCTTCCAAAACAGTAACAGCCCTTATCTGCTGGCCAGACTCGGAGAGAAAAGAGCAGTGCTGACCACAGCTCTCACTTGATCCTCTAAAAAGGGCATTTATTAAGACTCTCTACCCCCTGCAGACCTTTGAACTTGAAATAAGAAGTACTGGTTACAGAGCTCATGGGGAGCCTGGAGATCTCTCCTTGATCTCTGCTTCCGTCCTGGAGACATTGGATGTAGAAGTGAGTGGAGGGGGAGCGGAGCAGAGCGGAGTGGAGTGGAGAGGGGGAGAAGAGAGAAAAGAGAANAGAGAAAAGGAGACATGAATCTGGGTGTGTAATTTATATATGAGGGAAAGTTTAAACCAGTGTGATTGGCAAGAATGCAATGTTACTAAAAGCCACAGACATGCTAATTGGTGAGTCATTTAAGTAAACCCTATTGATCTTGTAAGTTTGCCAGTTTTCAATTTTCACTTTTGCTTGAAAACAGCTCAGAAAACAAGACTTAACCAGAAACTCATGATCAGTGACTTTTTAATCCAATTTTTTAGCAAATGTAACTTAGATCTATCTTGAGGGGTGCTTTTGTTAGACCAAGGGAACAGTTACAGAGAGCTTCCCTTTACTCTCCTAAGCCTCCCCCAGCGCGGGCTGGAGATGCACACTCGGGGCAGCCCAGGTCCTCTGTGCTTTTCTCCTGCAGCTGCAAACCAAGATACTCTTTGCAAAGGTGATCTTCACTGCCAGCAGCCCGTTTTAGGTGTATGAGGAGCAACCACCAGAGGCCTGTGACACCTCAGCCACGCCACTGCAGAGGTGCGGTCAAGCTTGCCTCAGCTCGATTTTCTGCAGTTCTCATAGCCATGCCCAGCACAGGAGCTCTGAGCTGCTCAGAAATTTGACTGACATCGTCATCTTGCTGACAGCAAATGAATGTGACTAATGTCACATGAGTTTGGTATGGCAATTCACGTAAATGAACAAAAAAGAGGTTTTTATCCCATTATCCCATTCCTCCTTTATTATTTGGGCTGTAGCTAAGGCAAACTTGACAGTAGTGGCCAAAGCAGGTATCCCTGGCTTCCCACCCTGCTCCTCTGCCACAAGTTAGGAAGGTCTTGTCCTCCGTGGAAGAAGCACTATCAGCTGCCGGGCTATCCTGAGCTGCCACAACAGAGGGATGGGCTCCTTCTCCCCCTCAAAGAGAGCATCAGTAAGCAGGCACAGGCTTTCCACATTCTTAAGCAAAATATTTACTTTACAAGTGCTGAAACAAAATTTGGAAAAGTGAAGAATAATATTTATTTTGACAATGTTAAATTGCATTAAAGTTGAAAGTGAAAATTAGATGCATGCACATACATCGAGGGCATTATCCACTAATCACAGGAACATAAAAGAACTGGAAAATACCCTCCTCCACTGCCACTAGGAAAGTTGGTCTGGACTAAATTACAGGCAAAATGTATAATTAAGCAAGCTATTATTATCCAGTGTCTTAGCAGATGCTGACCTCGTTTATGGCGATTTGGATAAGAATTCAACTGAGGTTTGATTTCACAGCTGTGTCCACGATGCCTTGGACCTGTTGTACTGCCCCAGAAATTCCCAGCATGTTAGCACTGGTGTCTAAGTGTGGTGCTTACAGTTTCCTATCCTCCTCAGCTGCTGACTGGGGAACTTTTCCTTAGCTTCTTAGGAAAGAGAAAACGGCTTTACTGATCTGTCAGCCAGGCTTTATATTTGAAACCTGTGTTTAATTACTTTGAAGAAGCTTTAATATTCCACCAGTACAAGGAGGGGGGGACCTTCCACTGCTGTTATTCTCTTATTTTTATATTTTGCAGGTGTAGGCTTGTGGCTTAGTTACTGAAATAATAATTCTGTTGGAAATATCATTGGCATGAGAGATGAGCTGCCAAAGTGTCATGGGCTCAGTAATTTGTACATGGAAATGAGGATCCAGGGAACAACATGAACATCAGTGGCCCGAGGAGCTTATGATTAAAACATGATGCTGAGCTTTTATGATTTCTACAGCTAATTAGCAAGATTTATAAGCATCTAACAAAAAACAAGGCTGAATACAGCAATGATCCTTATTTTCCACTTGGAGGAGATAACTACTGGGTTCTAAACTAGCAGGGAAAGGAAGAGAGGAATAAACACCCTTATCTCTTCATTTCCCTACGGTTTAGCCTAATTGCTTCTCTCTTTTCCATAGGATGGGTGGATGTCTCTCAGGTGGCAAGCATGAAGCCTGTGACTTATTCACAATGATGGCAATACCTTGTTGATTTAATAAAGAAATGGTTTCCTGCTGTTTCTTTATGGCTTCAGACTAGCACCAGTTTTGTTTTCCAGCAGCATGCTGGGGGAAGGCGAGATGTCTGAAAAAGCCACTTCCACCAACATATACTTGGTTGATTCTGTTCTCCAGAGGTGCAAAAGGAAAAGGAGAAGAAAAAAAAAAGAAGAAATACCAAGCTAGTCTGTAGAGGAATGAAGTGCTTAGTTTGCAGCTGTAGACCCGGGAGGGCCTCCGCTGTTCCCGGGAAGGCTTCTGGCCGGCAGCGCCTGTGTGACCTGCCTGGGAAGTTCCCGGTGCGCACGGAGGGGCTGTGCATGACCTGAGCCCTTTCTCTACAGCTTCCACATTTCCAGAAGCCCAAATATCCTCACATAGTCACAGACTGGAAAACTCCTGGCCAGTCTGTAAAACTCTTCAATTCTGCCTGGAGAAAACTTCCAGCTAGAAAAGGAGGCATCCTCCAGAAAACTTGATTGCACAGAAATCTCATGGCACAGAACAAGCCTCCCTCAAAGATAAAAAAAGATGATCGTCACTGAAGCCATTGGCAAAGGAATTGCTCCAATACAGACCCACAGCAACTGAATTCAGATGCGATGACTGGTTTTGTTGTGATTGCAGCCAGCTCCTGTGTGCAGCACAGCTGAGATTTCACCCAGAACTCAGCTGGCTGTTTTGGCCAAGGTGTCCCTCGCCCAGGTTTCCCTTTGGGAATAGGCTCTCCAGCCACTGCAGGCGTTGCCCTTTTTCAGCATCCGCACTGGCCACCTCTCCCATTTCTAGCCAGGAATGCAAGGACCATGGGTGGGACTGTGCTCCCCTGGCTGGGAATTGTGACCCATGGTGGGGGACTGAGAGCCCCGCCAGGCCCTCAGCTGCCTGGGCACAGAGCTTCGTGGAGGGAGATGTGCTGTGCGTACAGCCATCCCAGGCAAACCTGACCATCACACGGCTGTACTTTGGGTTTTTGTTGGTTGTAAACTTCTAGTGGCAGGCACAACACCTTCCTGTGTCCATGGAACGCGCTTTACCCATTCTGTATGTCATCACAATGTAATAATTAAAAATACACTGTGTTATTACACAGTTAGCGTGACCACAAAGGTCCATTTACAAAGCTCCATCTATTTATACTGGAGCTGTGTTTCCTCAGCTTAGAGATATACAAATACTGGTATGCCATGCTTAATAGTATCCTAGTGTTTTATTATTTTTTAAGGAACCACTGTCATCACCTCCTCCAGTATTTTTTTCTTCCTGTTCCTGTATTCCCAGACAGTTAACTTAAATGGGTATAATGGGATAATTTCCACTCCAGCAATGGTTTGGCACTTAGCTGGTGCATCCTTAAGACACAGAGTTTGCTGAAGTTTATGGTGAGACCCAGACCAGAGTGATGCCATACTCTCCATTTTCACCTCCAAAACCAGTCCATTTTTTTGGTGACATGGAGCGGGAGCAATTACATAGAAACATTTTTGGAAAGTTTCTGGTCTAATGTTAGATAGGGAGGTTTAGCCAGCAAACTTCCACCAAAGCAGCACCTAGCATCCTGCTTTCTTGGCCAGAGGTGCTTCAGACCACGGGAATGTCACATTGACAACTGACGGCAAAATGTCTAGCGAGAGGAGCATCAGCAGAGCTTGCTCTCATCGTATAAACCCAGATGCAAAGCTCTCAAAACAGGGCTGTGGGTGAAAGGATCTCGCCCCACCGGAATGAGGAAAGTGGAATGAAGGCCTGGGCTCAGCCGGAACGCCGGCAGAGCTTGGCCTAGTACTAGCGGCAGCAGGAGGGGAGTGGGCTGGGGGGCACCCCACCACAGGGCAGCCCCCCTCGCCCTCCACCCTCCAGCGCTGGGAGCAGGGTCTGCCCAGCCTCTTTTTACAGGTGTGCAGGGAAACAGGGGAGCGACGGGCTGCCAGGGCTCTCCTCCCAAGCATGTGTGCTCCAGATGTGCCAGGAGTGAAAGCCAGCCAATAAGAAATATTATTTATAATAACAATAATAACAATATTAATAACATAAGAACATCTGGTAGTGTTTTTTTCCATCTACCATTTGGCTGGAGGCAGAGCATCCGGGTGACATGACAATCGGTATTTCTGTTTCCAATTTAGCCCGAGCTCAGCTGCTGCAGTGACTCAAAGACAGGCACTTCCAGGGACGCGTCCCTGGCTCCCGGGCTCGGACGGCCCCGCAGGTGTCACTCCTGCCACCACCGACAGCAGAAGCACCTAAAATCATCTGGGTTTGGGTTTCCTTTATCAGCTGTTTCATAGGAGATTGCAAGGGGTTTTTTACAATTCCATGGCCCCTTTCCATCCCGCCCTGTGAGAAAGTTACCCAACTACAACGGTGTGCGATTTCAGACAGAAAACAAAAGCTAGCTGTTTTGAAATCAAAACAGAAGTGGCTCTATTACACATTTCACGCTATTGAAAGTATATTTGACTAAATACATATTTAAACCATTCTGGTATTGTTTTGAATTCTAAGGCTTTCAAATGTGTCCAGTAAATATATCACTTCCACCTACGAAGATTTCAGTTTTGACATGCAACTAACTTCTAGCCTAAAAAATTAATGGTGTGATTAAGAAACAGTCCTCTAGCTTTTCTTTCCTCATTACACTGACAGAAAGCTAAAAGCAAAATTACCATGGCAGCTGCAGCTGCTGCTCCTAAAGTCTATATAGATAGTTGTACTAGAAATCCTTTTACCCATCCTGCCCATCATTAGTTTCTCCCAGCGAGTTGTAGCTTGAGGAGTCGCTTTCTTCGGGACCTAGTGCACAGAGGATGGATTCCTCAGTCGTGGAACAGGCTTTCGCTTCAAAGCAGATAATGCATTGCGCACAGACTCTCATCTGCTATAAATTCATACAGGTTGATGACAAACTTAAAATGTGCACTATTAAAACTTCATGTTCAAGAATAATGTTCATTTAAGTATTCAAACATTCTCCCTCAAGTCATTAAAGACTGAGATTTATGTAGAGCAAATGAAGAGGCCCCGTTATGCCTTCGGAGGCATGTATCCTGTTCCTGTCCTTGGGGTCAGCCAGCTCTGCACATACGCTCAAGGACAAACTCGGCCCCAACACTCATTATATTACCAAATTTACATATGAAGCAGCAAATGGTGCTGACAAACAGAAAATCTAGGCCTTTGCCTCAGCACTTGTCCAATTATTAAAATAAGTTGCTTTAGATGGCATCTTAAATCCATTTCTCGTAATGCATTTTACACACTACTCTCTGAATAATAGGTTAGATTAAATTTAATTATGCAGCTAGACCTCCTACTTTAAGCAGCTGAATCTATAAGGCAATGCAAGACTGCTCCCATCACCTTTGGCTCTAGCATAGTGATTCTTAAAATACATAAGGTGAAAATTTCAATAGTTTCCACACACTATTTGTAACTGGCAAAAGCCAGGAATTTGGGTTAATTCTACCTCCAGCCTTATTTTAATCCCTATGTAGGCTCCCTGCTGTCACAAATATTATTAGCATACGAAATCTGCTGACTGCTAAAGTTTGGGGAATTCCAATAATGAAGGAATTTCCATACCCTTAAATCTGACACATTTTCTGAAGCAGATGCTCAGCTAATATACATGACAAAGCTCCCCTGGTTGTTTCAATGCTAACTTACAGCAGCCGAGAGCCTGGAGCTCTGGCATATGAATAACAGGGCCAGACTCCTATCTCTTGGCCTGGAGAGCCAGTGGCTCCCTTTCTCCTTGGGGATGCTCACAATGCCACCCAAGTGGGGACTCAACGCCCGCCCTTCTGCGGGATGTTGAGGCTGGCCCCGGGCGCAGTGATTATGGGGCAGCACACAAACAGACTAGGAATTCGGCAGCTGAGCAGCCAGAAGGGAGGGGGAAGAAGCACAGTAGGAATGAGCAGACCTGGGAAAAAGAAACTGGAAAGGACCAAAGAAAGAGATGTAATCAGAAATAATCTGAAGCAATGCTGTTAATATGTTATGCATAACAACGTCCTTGATGACAGTCCAGGACTCTCAGTTTGGGCCAGGGAACTGTCAGCTAGAAAGGAGTAAGTCGTTACATAGGTTCATACTATTAATAGTGACAGCGCTCAGTAAATCTTACCTTGTGCACTGTAAACAAGTTTTTATCTCTATGGCTCTGGACAAGTCCTTCCAAATCCAGAATTTATTTGTCTCTCAGCTACACAGACCAGAGGTTCAGCTTCGCAGGCAGAACTGAAACACTGCAATACTGAGCCCCACACTGGTTGCACACATTTTTTTAGCATAAATAGGTATGATTCACCTTCCTCTTGCAAGATGTTGAGCCTCTCGGTTTAATTTCTCCTCCCCTTGCCACATCCTACCTCTCCGAAACAGGGTCTTCCCTCCATTCTGCAGGGCATTTCCTCACATACAAGCTCTTTTTCTTTATGTGAACTAAAGAAGTATCTGTGACAGTCACCTGGAAGGGTGAGAAGTGGGTTCCTGTCTCTGTCTGAAAGATTTGGTGCACTGGGAAAGCGGGATCCAGATCTCCACAGTCTCCAGAGAGGTCTTTTGCAGCCTGGCAAGACAGCCTTGCCTCTGCTGGTGCTTCCTCTGAACATGATGCTTAAATCCTTGAACACAAAGATGACAGCTTCAATGAGGAGACTGAGGTCCCTCACCACAAAGCTTTCTAATCCTTTTCTCCTAGAAAGTGGGTTAAACAGCCCTGGTTCCCCCGGCAAAGGAGGGGTTTCAAACTGGGTGTCCCACAGACTGGGTAAGCAGGTAGAGCTGGAAGCGTCTAAATCCCTTCTCAGTCCTTTGGGGTGTGGTCTGCTTTACCATCAGAGGTAAGCAGCGAGCCAGCCAGTCTTTGAATACCGAGGCTCTGTGCAGCGGATGACTGAACACTTTCAGGCAGAGATGCTCGGCCCCCGACTCCAGGGTTTCAATAGTCTATTACCAGAAAATCCTGAATATCAACACTGATTTTCTGTTAAGGTTTTCATTGTTTTTTAAAATGCAGGTGTAGGAGGCTGATGAAAAATTCCCAGAGCAATGTGTGTTAAGGTGTCAGCATCAGAAATCTAGACAGAATATTAGTGATTCACTCTCATATTTCTGCAGGCATGTCACCTGAAAGAAAATCTTATTTCATGCTAAGCATCATATTATTACGGAAGCGCAGAGAAATACAGGAGGGGACACACACACTTCTGGGCACATTAAAAAATATCCCTAGGAATAAAAACTGCAATTTATTTTTGTTGGTTTATGCCTTCTTCCAAAGGTTGCCTCTGAGCATCACTCGGAGGCAAGACACCTTCCCCTCCTGGGTGAAACCCCAAAAATCCCTTTCCCAAAAAAGGCCTGGAAGGGAGTAGACACAGTCTACCTGGCAATTAAAATTTGGGAGTCTCCAAGAGCTTCAGGATCTTCCAAGTGTCAACACCCACAAATTTGCTTGAACATTCAGACTTGCTCTTCAGCGGAGAAAAACTGCTGACTAGATTTACCCTTGATTTCCAAAAAGAATTTATGGCCTCCCTGAGTACCCATTCATGCACTGGAATACTTGACACTTCCACCTGTGTACTTCTGAGTGTTTTGGCCACAGGACCACGGATTACTCTGTCTTCTCCAGGAGGACGCTGCTAGCAGCAAAGCTCCCTCTTGACAGCAGGTTAGCCTTGCTGCTAGTGAGCTGTGGGCTCGTGCTATTGGGGAAGGAAGAGAAAATAATTCTTGGATTCATAAAGAGAGGACCCTGGACTGGTCAGTAAATGGGAGAAGAAGTGAACATGACTAGTGTCATACTATTGCTGTCTGCAAGCAACTCAGAGCACAGTCCCTTCCAACCTCTTTATAAGGAAAGGCAAAAGACTAGAGCTGGGGAAGAGGAGAAGTCACCCAGTCCAGTGAATCAGGACGGACAGTCCATCTCTGCAATGGGTAAATGAGCTGGTCCAGCTCCTACAACAAAATAGCAGAAGCTGGAGGGCTAAGCCCACTTTAACCAACTTTTGCTAATGTGGGACCTTAAACCACACATTTTGGGGATCAAGAAACAAGAGTGCTACTGGCTGCATTACAATGAACAAAATGAGCAGCAAAGTGACTGCATATGGGTAATAAAAATAATAGCCGGTGGGAAACATGAGGAATCATTTAAATGATGCAAGAGAAAGGATATACATCCGAGTATATTTTTCATAGGCAAACAGATGAAAACTGGTCCTCCAGCAAAGCTGGGGTACAGCCAGGGACTTAGATGTTGCAATGTTTTAATTTGCAGATTTCCTGTTGCCGAGCAGACTCCTCAGCCAGGAATTAGACAGTCAAGATACAATTCCCGGGGAGAATTAGGTGCCTTAGAATAGTATTCCTAGAAACCAGCACACTGAGCATGAAGTTATTTACACTGGCCTGGAGAGACCACAGAAGAATAGGATAAGACCACAGTCAGAGACAGCAAAAATATCTCTCTCTGCTCAGTCTTGAATCTCCTCCTGTAGGCAGGTAGGTGTTCAAGCCCAGATAACCCTTTGTCACAAAAAGACACTTTGCTCTTTTCTTTGCCTCCCATTGCACTCAGTATCTCAGTAGCTAGAACACTCTCCACAAAGAAGGAAGACCTGCTTTAAATCTCCATGCTGCCTGATCTGCGGCAAGGATTTGGTCCTGACTGCTGCACATCACATGCAAGCACCCCATCAAATCAGGTTCACCTGCACCCTCTCCCTTCCCCCAGTGATTATGCAAAGTGAAACAACTTCAACAGGAGAAACTGGGAAAGGCTCACCTTAAAACACCAGGTGAAGCAATAAGCTGAATGCCAACAGAGGATGTCAGAGCATGGCATTCAAATTTTTGTTCCAAATCAGCTAGAGCGTGCAACTTTGCAAAAATAACCCTCTTCCCAGGTCAGCCTTCTTCTGTCTACTGGGTAACATCTGGCCAATACATCCTGAAAAGCCTAATTTATGGCTGCTTGCAAAACCAAGACCCAGTTTGAGGATAAGTATGAAGACCGACCTACAGCTGTGATGGGGGAAGACATGCTCCATTTGAGAAGTTGCTCTGCGAGAGCTTGGAAATAAGTGGGGCTCTGAAAAGACCGGCCACACGAAGACTGATGCTGTGGTAGGTGTGACAACAGACAGAGATTTAGGTGGACAGCACGGCCTTTCAACTGTGCCTAGAAATCAGGATTCAGGTGCTCTGAGAAATCTACCCATCTGATACTAACGCAACAATCCCATAGCTGCCTATGCTACTCACAGTAACATGAAGATGCAGATGAACTTTGTAGAAGTTTAACGTGGAAGAGTTTCATAGCTAGCTCTTTGTCAGCATTTTCTCACCCCTGCATTAGGCATGGAAAACTGATGGAGAGACTCTTCTTATCTCCCCTTGTGCAAGAACGCTCTGCTCTCCCTGAGGAAATGAAGCGCAGCTGCGTATCTCTTTTATATTGGATGCAATATCTGTTGAAGCCTGCCAGAAATCTACCTCCTCCTTAGGCTTCCTTATTAAGTGTGCAAGAGTCATATTTATGTGAAATCAGCTGAGAGCTACACCCAAAAAACAACTATCCCAAAGAATATTTATGTGATTTTATCTGGCTAACAGTAAAATGCTTCTGCATAAGCAGAATCTACTTATGCAGTATTATAATATGGACAGCTGTATATTGCTTGCAGGCAACCTCTCCACTGATCTTGGTTGGTATGTAGACCTTAAGGCACTGAAGAAACCTGCTTTAAAAGAATTAAAAGTATACTTCGCATTGTCAAATTTAGAATAATCTTGAAAGTCTAACCTTAGAAAATAATTTTGAAATTGGTGTGAATTATATACGTTTTAGACTTGTATTATGGATTTTTTGAAATTTAAGATAAACGTGCACTAAGTCATTTTCATAATGATGTTTGCAATGCAGCATCACTCCCAGTCTCAGATTGAGAGGATTTCTATCTCCATGGCTGCCAGTGAAACTCTATTTCCTTCTGTAGGCAAGTAATTTTCAGTAGTGCCTTATCTTGCTCCTTAAGACAGGCTTCCCTACTAGATAAACCACTGCAATTTGAAACCACACAAAGCAAACTGCAAACCTCTTTGCCCAGAATGATTGTAAACATATAAACAAACATGTTCTCAGTAAACAAACGAACCTTTGAGCTATTGAAAACGCATGCCAATAGCCATCTTGTTTTCTGCTAAGAGAATATTCTAGACTGAAAGGATTGAGACAAGCCAGACTCAAACAGTGCTGTTGATGTTGATGTTTGATTTCACCAGTTAATGAAATGTGCTTCAGAAAACCGTACTGGATCTGATCTGAGTAAGAAGAGTCAAAAAACAGATAATTTTTCTGACCATAGGAGACCATCTCCCACCTCTCAACAATACCCCAGACTACTCCCTTGTTATAATTAAGGGTATGTGGGGTATTATTGGTGGCAAAACTTTGTCGAATAAACAGGACCTCTTTAGCAATCGGCTGGACAAAACAATAGCAAATAGACCATGAAAGCAATAATCCTGTGCTGGCAGAGATGGACACTGGATGATCTAATTGACCTCCTGCGTTTGAACCTTGTCATCTATCACTGGCTACGGGCTGCAGAAGAATGAAAAATGTGTAAGATGAAAACAGGTTTAACAATAGTAAAAGAAAACACAAATGCAAATGCAGAACGCAATATGATTGCTCAAGATGCAAATTATAACCAGACCCAGGGACAGATTAAGAAATGATGAGTATAGTCAGAGTGCCAGACTCCAAATAGTAGGTTACTGTAATGCCTCCTTTTTAACCCCACTCAGTCTCTTAGCCAGCAGTAAACTTCCTTTGCAGGACTTGCATCTCCTCGTGTTCAGGACGTAGGTAGAAATGCACGTTCAAAGCTCCAATTTTACTTCTAGGTCTATGGCACGTTAGAGACAACAACCTAGACTTCACTTTACTACAGGAAGAGTCACAGAAAGTAGTTAATCTCATCCAAGGCAGCTGAAGGCTGGGTAAAGCCTGTGTCTGTGGAAGACAGTATAATTGTCACATCACCTCTGGATACAGCTCTATAAACTCTGATTTCCTAGAGTTTATACTGGAGGCTATGCCAATGGTAGTGCTGTAATTAGCTGAAAAAACACCTTGGATTTCTACTATAATCAGCCTGAAAATCTTTGGTTTGTAGAACAAATTAATCTGCATTACTTTCATTTCTGCTGATTTGTTGCCACTTTGTGTGCATCCTGCAGCCAGCCCCATTAGGCCAGCCACGGCCCAAGGACAACAGCATGCTAAGTGCTTCTCCACGCTCTCTCTCTCCTTCAAGATGTAACACAGAAGGATTCTCCATCCTTTGCCCCAGGCAACATACAGGAAAAGAGATTGTTCTCCTGCTGTAGAACTGTGTTCTCCTTCCTTCCTTTGGGAAACACTGGATTTGCTTCCCAATTCCTGGTAAAGAAGAAACTCTAAAGCATCCCCAATTTGGCTAGCTGAAGCTCAAAAGCAGAAATTTCATAACAGAGAGAAAAGAAGGAAAAGTGCTTGTAAGGGGCCACAGTTCTGCTCTCTCTCATCTCTGCTACTCAGATCGAGGTCCACAGAGAACCGGAGTTTCTCCAACATCAGGAGGTGGCTGGTAAAATGACTACACCTTGCTTCAAACATACCCTCAGCTTCCCAGGGGGTTTGCTGGGAAGCGTTACTGCCTGCTGGAGAAAACAGTGGGAGCCAGTCACCCAACCATCAGTTTTTATGGGTTGGCAGGACCTAGAGGCAGGCATAAAGACATTTTTATTAGCAACTCTTCTAATCAAATTGTTTGATTACAAGATTAAGCTAGGATTTTGCAAAGCTATTAGCTCAATTGCCAAAGATTTTCTTACTTATTACTGACCCTTTTATCCAACAAAAAGTGGGATACAGAAAGGTTCATAGACTTTTATAAGACTACATCATTCTTCAATTAAGAAAGGCTGAGAAATACTACCCTTACTCAAAATATTCAGACATTACAAATCCCCCTGCTCTCTGTCATATGATTTTCAAAGCTAGATTAAGAAGGGAAAAATATAACCTTAAAGCAGACAGATCAACCTTTCCCAAAATCTTAGCTGTAATAGAAATGGAGCTAGAACTACAAGAGTGACCCTTTATTTTATGGTTTTCCAATTTCTTCTCTTGCAAGTAGAATTAATAATAGGTTTAGGTTCATTTTATTCCTCAGAATCTTTAACAAAAGCAATTTCTGTCTTCCATCTGTAACAAAAGGTCTCAAATCTCAGCATTACCCCAACAGCTCTAATAAACAGTTACAGGTCTCCACTGAACAATTTCTTTGCAAATCAGATTGACACAGAACAATTTCCTTGGCCAAGAAAACCAAGAATTCAGCCAAAAAAAGACAACCCCCCCACCCCTTTCCCCTCAATTTTCAGGCAAACACACAACTGTAATAATATTTGAGCATATTTTATCATCAAAATCAACTACTTCACTCTTAAACAACTTACACTCTTTAGCCAACCATCCAACTAAACTGTTGGTCTGTCCAACAATTAGTCATATTTTAAACTAATGATAATAGGCAAAATCGTGTTTGTCATAATAAGTGAAGTGATCATTTTTAGTAGAAACCATATTTTGTATCTGTTTCTCCAATATATAGGTTATTGTATGTACATCAATGTAGTTAATACACAGATGACAGCCGATGGAGAACAGAAAAGAACCCAAGGTTGGCAAAGATCCTACCTCATCCTGAGTTTCTGCTTCTGGGACAGGAGTCAGGAAAATGAAAGGTCTCGGTAAACTTCATTCTGTCATAAGTAATGAGTAGGAAAGAGGAAGGTGAACCCACAAAGAAACCAGAACAAGATTAGACCTTGGGATTTCAAATTCTCTTCCAATTCATATAAACAGAGGCTATTTCCTTTTGGTTTAAATCCCTACCCCACCTTATTGCTCTGTTCCACGTTATAAGCAGAGGTCCCAACCATTTGCCTGACTGAATTACCACAACATATTCCCAGAAGAACTGCAATCACCAGGAGAACTCAGGTCATCAGTGGCTGTCCCATGAGATTGGCTGCTCTACCACCTGCAGATGGGTGGGTGGTTTTACTGGCATGAAGGCCAGTTGGCCACATGTGGTCCTTCCAAGCCCTGCACCTCAGGACACAGTCCCCTGTTTCAACAGAAGAGACATTGACAGCACAAAATAAAGCAAATCAACACATCAATGCTGGCTTCCCACCACGGTGGGGAGAAGGAGAGAATGGGTGTCTCTCGGCCTGTGACACCCAGGCATAGATGCTGGTCCCCTCTAACCGCTCATCTAGGCAAGTGCTAAGAGGGCACCCATCACCCCTCCCAAGCTACTGGTGTGTTACCTTGAAGTTAGCTGCAGCAGGACCCCCTTTCTCATAAGGACCAGCGGAACCAAAGACCTGGGACCTTCAGAACACAAACCCAGGCTTTGGTGGGTTTTTTGGGGGCTGGGTTTTTTGGTTTTGGTTTTTTTTCGGGCAGACATTTGTGTAACAGGGAGCACCTGAACTAACTGAAATCTAAGTAACAATGTGGGGATGGGAGTAGGGGAGGAACAGGCAAAGCAGTGGAAAAGCTTGGTCGTCAGTAATTCCTTACCTATAATAATTTCTAAAGCTGGCTAAGCACCTAAGCATGTGCAGAACTGCACACACTGAAGTCTTCCTCTGGATCACCTCCAAGACATTAATTAGAGCTTTCAGAGTTAAAAAATATACATATACAATTATAATTGATGAGATTATAGATTTCGTGTCATCCCATCATTTCCAGCTCAATGTAAGAACAATAATTTTGGAGGGGTCAGTTGCCCTTTCTTATCCAAAGAACTTGCGCCAATGTAAAATTACTAAGTGGGAGGAGAATTAAAGCATGTCGCTGGAAACTGGACAATTTAAGTCTCTGGAGATACACATCTGGTTTTATAGTTCATTCTTTGATATTTTTCTTTAAAAGCCTGAAGAAGTACAAGCAATTGAATACCAATTAAACCGTTACAGTGTCTGCAGGGCTTTTTTTCCATTACAGGTTCAATAACCTAAAAGAGGCATTTTAGTTACTTCCACAGAGTCCAGATTTACAAAAAAAAACCCAAAAAACACAACCCTCATACACACACACAAGCCTTTGAATGCTGAAAATCCTAGTTTATAAAACCACACATTGAGATCAGTTTTGAGGAAACTCAGAAGCAACAGTGCAGTTACATATCTGATAGGACAGCCAGCAGACAGCGATCATTTCGGAGAAAGGCACCCCTTTCGTCCCACTCAGAACAGCTGTATTTTTGACAGTGAGTCAAAGTGAAGTACATGCAGCCACCGTAGCTACAAAGGCATCCTACAGTTACGGCAGGGGCTACTGCAAAGTTACAGCACTTGTGCTTTGAGTATAAATAAAGCAACGTGTGGGACTGGATGCTTAATGTTTGGGATTCAACAGGTATTCTTTACCCACTTTTTCAGAACTCGGGTATTAACACAACAGATTAGTTGGACACTTTAAAAACACATCTATCCAACTTTCCAGATGCTCCAAATCTACAAAGCAAAAGGCAACTGGTACCAGAACAGAGTCTTTGGGTACCAAGCTTACAGACTGGCAAAACCTTAAGCCAAAAAGCAGTTAGATTTCCTGCTCTCTTCCCAGACTATAAAGAGGATGTAATATTTCATGGTAAAAGATTGCCATGGAAGATATTTGCCTGGACTTTTTTTAATAAAGTCTATTTGGCAGCTATAGGGGAATGGACCATTAGGTATTTTTCCATCTCTAGCGTCTTATTATTCTAATTTCATCTAGGAATAGCAGTCCAGTATCCATCTGTAGCAGCGAAGCCAGAAAGGTAGAGTTAAGCACAGACATAAAAACACTGGCTGCTGGAACAGCCAACACGATCAGTTGTCCGTATCTGGTAGCCAGTAAACTGATAGTCTAGCCTCTTACCTTTAAGACTGAAAATATCCATCATCATAGAGTGAGAATTCATTTCTAGAAGGACAAACAGAAAACTTTGAAAATAATCTTCTAGGCATGTGCTGGAGGTACCTCACCACCCTGTCTTCTCTCTTTGTGCTGATGTGTTGCATCCTGTGAAGAAGGCTAAGACAGACTCTCTGAAATGTTGTGATGGTTTTCTCTTCACCTTGTCACAGCTCTGCTGAGTGATGGAGGAGGATCTGAATGGTCTATTCTCTCTGGAGTGAGAGAATAGTGTCAACACCGCTCTAGATTTCAGATCTGGCAAAACGTGCCTGAAGGTGACATGGAAGAACAGTGAGTTTTAAATGACATCTCCGTTCTCATATGACTCCTGTGAAGGTCTGCCATTAATAAGATAAAGCTTTCTTAAAAATTAAATGTTATTCTTGTGTCTCTCATACTGAGTATCTCAGCACAACACTGAGTTAAACAAAGCAGGCATTTATTTTAGATGTGGAGTGATAAGCACCAATTACTTACCAGTTTTAATGAAATTCTGTGAGTACATTTTAGTCCCAGCACCATCAGTGCTCACAGACTAGCAATGCTTCATAGATAAATTAGTCTTTCTTGACATTAGCAATCGCAAATATTCATTTTTTTCTTTGGAAAACCTAACACAGTTGGGTCTTTTGTGGAAAAAAACTTTCAGACAAGCTTTGAAGATAACCACGACAATAAAGGATTAATTCTCTTAGTTTCCCAGGTCTTGATCTGTTTGCTGTAGTTCAGTATGACAGAGTATCTTCCTTACAAATGACAGTTCAGAGTGAATGAAACCAGTCGTGCAGATTACAACCTTTGAAGTTTTACTTGAAGATCATACTAACTGTCCAGAAAAATTTAACAATCATTGACAAATCTGCTTGCATTGTTGCTCATGGCACCAAGCAGTTTACAAAACCTGTATTTTGTTCAAGAGAACGTGCAGTATATATTGTGGACAATTATTTTCTAGTTCACCATGAATTTCCCCACTAATCTAAAAATCAGTCTTTCATGTATTTTCAGTACACTGCTATGGATCATTGGTTCTTTCCAGTTGGAAAGAAAATGAATGTACATGGTGCCCACAAGCATTAAAATATTAAATACTGCAACAGAACTCTACAAAACCACTAGCTTCACAGCTAGATCCAGATTTTGATTTACAGATCCAGAACATTTTGCTTTCCCGATCTCCTAGCATGGAAAAAAATCACAGTGGATGTACTGCATTGTGAGCCGGTTGTGGTCAACCCTAGAAGAAAATATGGTGGAGTGGTTTGAGAGCTAGCCTGAGACTTGGAAGGTCTTCATTCTCCTGCTCTGCCATGGGCATCATATATTACCTTGGGCAAGTCATGTTTGTAAGATGGGAATAATACCTATTTCATGAGGATCTTGTGAGGACAAATGCATTCAAGAATGCGAGACATTCAAGTGTTACGGTCATATGGTTTATATAAATACATAAAATAATTATGCAAGCTCTGTGGCTGGAGGCTTTGCAGGGTAAGGAGTCCTAGGTTTCCATATATTTGTAGAAAGAATGGCCACAGCCCTAGATAAAAGGAGTCTTCACCCTGAATTCCCGAAGACAGACGTTCCACATGGGAAGATGTCCTCAGCCTCAGCGATGAACGCCTACTTGCATTTCACACACAAAAAACCGCTTCAGGCAGGTTATAAAATCCAGGGTACCCATTGCAGTCACAACTGCTGTTCTGTCACTCCGGTACCACTGCATCACCTCAGCATGCAGGGTACAAATGCCCCCATGAGTACACACATAGCATCTCATTCCAAACAGCCCCCAAAACTCCTCTGCGTGCTGCTGTTTGCTGGGTAACTGACTTAACCTGCGACACAGCACTGCTGCTCCCTTGTACTATTCAGGTAGTCAATGATTTCACACAACGAATCTGGTTTATGTCCTGCTACTGAGACCTGAACCACACAGAGAAGGACTGTCTCACCAAACCACGCTCAGAGAGCAAAACAAGCCAGCACATCCTCACACCAACTACCGCTGCTCTTGGAAATGCCTGGGTCAAAAAGTTGCAGCATCCAAATTAAAGGAATCCCAGGCCACCCCTCAGCTGACAGACTGAGAGGAAAGAACTGATTTCTCAGTAAATATCAGCAGCCACTGAGATGCAGATCCAAATGGGACCAAGATCAAATCAGACACACGTTATGCTCCAAAAGGGCCAGTTTCACAGTGTTGGAAACTATTATGAGCCAAATCAGCTTGGAGAGAGAATTTTTGAAAAGAAAACAGAAGGAATAATTAGGAGGTGTTGAAAAAGAGAGCACTGAACACCTAAAGATCCACAATCACACACAAAAAAAGGAAGTTTTTGTTGCTGTGACACACACTGTGGCTGACTTTTCTACACCTTAAAACCCTCCAGAACCTGAAGAGAGGCTGCAATGCCCCTCAGCTGCAAATCTTTGCACACTCCTCTGAGGTGCTAAATCCCATGGACCAAAACCCTAGTTTTGCAGCTCCACTACTGATCCTCATGGTTCCTCTGGGTTAACTTTGGCACACCCTGTCCCTGGATCATAACAAGAAAATAAAGCTTTCAGCAGCCACAACATAGCTCTTCATTTAAAAGAAAAACACAACAAAACATAAGTTGCAAGTGAGTAAATAACCCCCAAAGGCAAACCTTCTCACTTTAGTTTATCTTTCCTTTTCTCAAAGACATGGTTGATCTGTGTTTAGAAAGGCAGCTAATGATTTTTCTTCTTCAGCCTTCCACAATTTTATGTTTAACAGAGCCCACTGTGACACAAAAGAGCATCAGCTGCTTTCCTTCTGCCAGGAGGCTCTCGGGCAATTCAGCGAGGAGCTGCACAATCTCCGCAGTCAGCCTGAGGTCTAGGAGCGATGTGACAGAGACCACAGTTTCAGGACCACAGCGAGCTGACCCAACAGCTCACCTCCCATGGAAGAAAATTCACTCCCTTGCAGTAATCTTTTTCAGCAAAAAGAATAGTTTTCTGCTGGCTTAGTAACTTGAACTGGCACAGGAAAGGCTCCAGTAAGAACAAGAGTCAGTGCAAGAGTGGGCAATTCTGCTGAGCACAGCGTGAGAAAAGCCAGGACCAAGGAATAGGGAAAAGGCACCAAACCCCTCTCCTTTCAGCAGCGCTGCCCTGTCACATTAGCTTCCCTGCTTGTGAAACCGCAGGCTGAGGACTTTCTGCAGAGCAATAACTCATCTGCAGAACCTTTCACGAAAAGTAATCCGCTACTCCCAAGCAGGATTCATATCTCACCCATCAGCTCCCCAAAGCATCATACATATAAAGTAACAATCTAGTGAAAGGGGAAGCAAAATTAGCCATACAAATATTTAGATAACTCATGCAAAAAGGCGAAGTAGGCAGCAATTCATAGAAATCATAAGCCTGAAAACTGATAAAGCAGCCAAAAGGACAAGGGAAATAAATTCTGCGACTGCCAAAAGACACTAAGAAAGGAGAGATTTTGATGTTTGCTCTCCTCTGTGGTTGTTGAATTCCTGTTTTTTGCTGGATATCAAAAACAAATTGGTTCATTTTTGGGTGGACAAAGTAGATGAAAATGAAGAGGCAGAACTATTTCATAAATATTCTCACCCAGCTGAAATGCATATATGAAAGGAAGGTGAATTAACTGGCCTCACTGTAAACAAAGAGTATCAGTAAAAAAATAGACATTACCAACTAGAGTAATTCTTAAATGAGTCATCTACATCCAAAAGCTCTAGAAAAGCAGACTGAAAAGTGCTCTGGACTTACTCCTCTCCATTGACTAGAAGGAGGCTAACATGACTGCTTTAGATACAGATGCTGACATGGAAGATCAGGTGAGTCAAACCTCAGCCTAAGTATTGACTGTCAGTGTGTTGCAGACACTGAAGATTATCTGGAATAAAGTGAACGTGGTGCCAGTTTGGTAAAAGACAAAGTACTGGCCTGCCAACTTGATCAGCGGTACCGATCTTGATATGAGAACCAGTTAACAAAAAAATTAAAGGAGATTAAAACAATCAATACCACTCAAAATGGGTATCTGGAAAGCAGGCTTTCTCAAACTTGTAGCCACTCCTGAAAGCCTGCTATTTGAAATTCTAAAAAATCACAGTATTTTATAAAAACAACCCAAATTTTGGAAGTGTCATTCCCAAACCATGCCTGATTTCCATAAATCAAGACAGAATGAAACATCATGGGAAACAATGAACTATTTTGTCCCATTCATTGGTAGTGGGTTAAATGGATAGCTCTTGTTAATTAGGTATATATTTCTAAAGTACAAATGATTCTTAGTGAGATGAAAAATCAGAGGAAGGATTCAAAAATCTTCCATATCTTGTTGTTTTTGCAGAGTTGAATGAATTTTAACCTTTTATCATATTAAACTAAAATTAAACTAAAATAGTCATAATTTACTCAGTTACTTTGTTAAAAGCTTCAGCTTTTTCAGGGAGTTCATTTCAAAACATTATCGCTGCAAGGATTACACAGGCCTTACTGTCAACAAGGAACTTCCCGTATTATCTTTCACCTAAATTCTCTTCTCCAAATGGTAGGAATTATTACCACTGAATATAGTGGGAATTGCTCACGCAATTGTGGCTTAGGTTATTAACTTTTAGATTCTGACATGCCAGCCTGAGTTACAAGTTGATGGAAAAGCAAAGCAACCCATTAAAATATTTTTTTATTATTTCAAAAGCGGGATTCAAGACCTGATGATTGTTGATAATTAGAAGATGATTAAATAATGTATTTTTAAAAAGAAGCATGTCCAAATTAATGCCTTGGTTTTGCACTAGTACTATAAACATGTGAATTGTGGCAGATGTTTTCAAGGGCACAATCTGAAGGCAATAGATTTATAAACAACTTGTAAGGAGAATATATAATCCTGAATCTCTCTTTCTGCTCGTTATAGGATGAGTAGAAAAAATCCACTTGCTGTTATAGAGCTCAAAATGCAGTTGCAAAGGTGGCAGTCAGGGAAGAAGTACTTCTTGCTCACAAACTGGGCACGTTTGGTATAGAAATATGCAAGATGATGGCTGAAAATATGCCCCAGTGGCTGCCACTCCTGACTGAAAGACAGGTTGGACTTCAGATGAGACGTTTCACTTTCCCCTTTCTGCTTCCTTGAGACAACATTCATCCCTACCTCAAGGCATCCTGAGAAAGAAAGCTCAGTCACTGTGCATTTCCCCCGTTCCTTCAGAGCAGCTGGGAGGCAAGTCAAGGGAGCCCATCAAGCATCTGCTCACACCTGCTGAACAGCCAATGGAGAAAACCAGCAGCTAACGGTGGCAAGGAGCGCACCCTTTAAAAACAAAGCGCTCAGTCAAGTGGAAATGAGTGGAAGGGGTAGGTCTCCCACAAGAGGGACTGCATGGCTTTCCATGCCAGCAGGCACAGCCTGGAGATGGGTGATGCTGCTGCCTACATCGTCCCCCATAACGCTTTAGCAGTGGCCACCTCCTTCATAATCTTCACATTCACCAGACGTTTTAAGTGGTCCATCTGGGAAAGCTGCTGTTGCTATTGTTCCTAATGATTAACAGAATATGCCGTAAACATAACTAGTAGCCTTCCTTCTCCACGCAGGAGGTGCTCCAGGTAGGTCAGCAAGGTGCTCAGAGCACCTGCAGCAAGGAGCTCCTGCCATCCCCTCCAGCAAGTGCTGGCATCTGAGCTAATGTGCTCATAAGTAGCTTTCAGATGTCCTTGTGAGCTGCAGTCTCACACCTGGCATGGGCACCCTCTGGCAAGGCCACGGGAAGAGGCTGCCAGCGTCCCAGGGCACTGCCCGTGTTCGGAGCACTGCCTTTTCTCTGTCTCGGCATGGTCACAAAGAGAGGAACGCCCTGAGCAAGGTCTTAGTAAGCTTACAAGCTTCCAGAAGACTCTTCTAGCAGGAGGGAGGAGGGGAAGGAACATGGGCCACTTGCCAGAGATCAATCTATCCAATTTAAAAAAATTAATTTAATTGTTTGTGGCAGTAGGAGAGCTTGCAGCTGCTGGCTCCAGGAAGCCTGGACAGTAAGAAAACACGGCGCCAACACTGCTAGAATTAAGCAACCGAGGTGAGCGCCCAGCAGCCAGGACTTGGGACACTTGGTGGCTTCAAGTCCCTGAGATGGCAAGACTGCACACCCACCTTTACCATTTTGAACAGTCACTTCCCAGCGTGGCAACTGTCTCTAAAATGCAGGCTGGCTCTTAACACGTAGAGTAGCTGGTACGAGACAGCGCTTACAAAACCCCACCACCTTGCAATCAAAACCTCGCCCTGCAAAAGCCAGAGGTCCATCCCACAAAGGGGAGCCCCAGCAGGCTGGTCGGGCGGGTGGGAGCCACCGGCTGCGTGCTCCTTGCCCTGCACACAGACGCCCACTGCCCCAGACCAGGTTGGGGAAAGGAAAGGCAGGGAGAGCGCTAACAACTGTGTAATTACAAAATTATGTTTGCTTATTTTTATTCTTTTTTTTTTTCTTTTCTTTTTTTTTGCCTCAGAAGATAAGAACAGTTGGAGAAGTCTGTGCTGTGGGGCCTCAGCAAACCCACTGCCAGGATTTGCTGTTTGAGGCTTTCATCCATCCAGTTTTAATCCAAATTAGTAGGAGCTTCAGAAAGGGACTCTGGCAAAGTCACAGCTGGAAAGATTTTCATCATTAATTCTGCCAAGCATATAAAAAATACAATTAAAAATAAAAAAGAGAAAGGGGGGTTGGATGTAACAGTTCTTGGCACAAACATGTTTTGGTTTCCTTTTAGAGTAAAAACAAAAACCAAAATAAAATCTATATTTAATAAAGAAATAGTCCATATCTCTGTCTTCTTTGACATCTTTACATAAGGCTACACATGCTAGTCTATGATTATTATAAAATTATTTTCTTACTGAAGTAGAAATTTTCTTTGCTTTATAAAGAGGCAAGGCAGCTGGGGGTGAGAGTGGAGGTCCCGCTTCCCTGGCCCCAGCGGCATGGGGCCCAAGCAGCTTTTTGGCAGGTCATTCCCCGTAGCAAACAGCAGTAGTTTATCAACTTCAGCCCTGCAGCTTGTCAAGTCACTCCGGGGAGGGAACACCAGAACAGGGAGGCAGAACAAACGCAGGGGGTGCTTGGGCGCTTGGGCGTATTTGCCCGATATTCCCCACTGTCCACACCAGCTGCTTTGGAAATACAGGACCAAGCAGAGGCACCACACTAGTGAAGAAGCTGCTTTCCAGTAACCACTATGAAAGAACCACCCATGGGTGCACACATGCCTCTGTGACAGCTCCTATTGCAAGCCATGGAGACTAAAACATGACCTTTTGCAGATGCCAACTTTGAAAAATATATACCAATTAAGCGAATCAGCCCCTTTTCTCATATAATTTCATGATATTTCATTCTCACGTAATTTATAATTTCCAGGGAGCACTGTGTAAAGGAGTGAGGTTGAAGCAAAGGCATCCAAGTACTCCCTGCCACATACACATTTTGAAGAGAGTGTGGAAACTTCCCAAAACTTTCCTAATTGCTAGGAGTTTGTTTATTAGCAAGACAAAAGGTTGTCCCCAAGACAGGAGTGTGCGTCCTATGGTGCTGGTGCTGATTCTGTTTATCCTAGTCTCTGCCATAGTCTCTGCTATTGCAATAAACACATTGCACCTTGCCTAGCATTTCTAATCTCAGATCTCACAGCTTTATGCAAACAGCCTCAAAAGAAACCTGTAGAGCAGAACAATTTATAAAGGCATGAAGTGCGGCCAGAGAAGCATCATTCCACCCATCGCATGCATTCACATGAAGAATAGTACCACAACTCAGTGGAGAAGACTGCCTGTGTGTAAGGACCTCTCCTTCCAATTGAATAGATCCAACTACTCCCAGGATTTTGTCCACATAAACAAAAGCTACGTTTCACTTCTAGCCAAAAATCACAATATTTTTGAACCTTCCCTACTACTTATAAAAAACTTTTATAGCTAAATTTTTCCTGTACTGAAATTACCCACTTGCGTTTCTCCTAGTGCTGCATTCAACAGAAAAAAAGACAGATCAAGGATTAGTCTTGCTCCAAAATACAATCATTGGTGTAATTCCCAGTCTTCAGTGGAAATCCCTCCTATCAGTCTCAGGATAAAACAAAGACACCCTGGGCTGTGCAGTTGTGGCACTAAACATCCACCCTTGGTCATCACTCAGAGACATCCCATCTTTCGGGACAGACTCTTATAGAAGGAAGTATTACGATTAATTGCTACATGACTATTTTGTCAATGGTATCTCCTTATGGAGATAAGATTGTTTAGTTAGGAGTTATGTATTTGATTAGAATTAATTACTTATCCCACCACATACAGCAATATGACCTGTTATTTTGCACTTTATTAGCGCAAAATTTATTAGAATGAATCTATGAAGAGCAATTTTTCAATTAGAATTTTATACAGCAAGTAGCATTTTAATTGAAAAAAAAATTGAAAAGTAATTTTGAAATAAGAATTAGTCTTGGAGAGAATTAAAACAGTGATAATACTATACTGTTTTGACACCTTTAGAAGGTAACTTCTTTTTTTTTTTATTTTAACCATTTTTATGTAAAGCAACAGAAATTTTGCATTAGAATCTTAGATGGATCATTGGCAATCATCGTATCTTTGTACCAAATAGTCTCTTTCCATCACCTGAAAATTGAATTTTAAAAAATTAACTTTTGGGGAATTTTAAATGAAGCAAAACATCCTGTTCCTACCCAGTTGTACTCAAAATACTCCTTGTCAAACCTGACATGCAGGATCAAAGCCTCTCGTGCCTACATCTGCTGTGGGTTGTCAGCAATGGTTGGACTGGATGATCTTAAAGGTCTTTCCCAACCTAAATGATTCTATGATTCTATGATTCAATCTGCCATGTATCCCCCAGGCACCTCACTGAGTGCACAGATACAAAAGATCACAACAGTGGCAGTAAAGACATTAAGACCTCCCTCCTAATCAATGGATTTTACCTTTCAGCTGCTCACCTCATTTTAAGCAACATACAAGAATTTCAAAAGATCTTACTTGACAAACCTGTCTGGAGGTCCAATACCCTTAAGTGTAGGCAGATAGATTGTCCTTTCTCTGGGACCTTGGGTTTGATGGGCCTTTTAGCTGAAAGAGAGCTGACATCTCTTTTGAGAGTTATGCTCCACATCCATAGGCTCAGGAAAGCTGTAACTGATTAGAGGCACTGTACAAAATAACAGCAGCAATGATACACAACTATAATAAAAACAAACAGTTGCAAGGATACATATATAAACTGAGATTTCTACAGTCCAATAAGCCAATAAGAGAACATCAAAGAAATATATTAAAAAGGGTAGCATGGAGGCAGGTAAGTTGTATTTCACTGTTTTAAATGATGTGATCACCAAAATCGATGACATAAGAGAATAAGGTTAAAAAAAAAATTTTTTTCCAAATAGCCAACAGAACAGAAAGGCAGAGGGATACCAGCCTCTTCATTCTCCTGGGTACCCACAACTCTATTTTTTTTTTTAGGAGTAGGGAAGAAGTTTGCAGACTGAAGACAGCCTTGTTCAACTCTGGGCCGCTGTTTAGACTGGAGACCAAGCTAAACACCAAAGAAAGAATGCATTAAATTTTTCTTAGAGAGTCAGAAAAGAGAAACATAGTGGTGACGGCAGCTGAGCCAGCAGAGAACAGCCTTTGCCTGCTGGGGACTTCATCAGCGTCCTGTCAGCTAACCTCAGAGCTGCTTGTTGTCTGACAGGGAAACTGGTAACCACTGCGTATCATCTGCTCCAGTCTTGCCCCCTCCCATGGGACATTTTTGTCTCTGAAAAACCTGTGGCCAGAGGACAGTGCAAAGTCACAGAATCACCTTCTCTGTGACACCCTTCTCTGGCTGGTAGCCCTGAGGCTGCAGAGTTGTCCAGGGAACAGTGGAAATAACCATTAAGAAGAAATACTAAAAAGCAGCAACAGAAGGAAAGAGAAATTTAGAACTATTAAGGTGTTTCCTCCCTATAACATCTCTACAGTTAACTGTAATACCAAAACTGCCTGAGAGAAAGCCTGTACTTTATCTTCTTAGCAGTGTTTTTCAGTATTTTTGGACAGGTGACCCTTGACTGAGAACTCACAAAAATTTCACTGCCTACTGCCAACTTCCATGCGTAACAATGACCCTCTCGTAAGTCACAACTCTGAGCTAAAATATTACTCTAATGGAAAAAGAAGAGACCCCAAATAGTTAAGGACTTCCACCACAGTCTTCCAGCCCTGTTGAACAGTTAGAGAGGAAGGAAGGATCCACCAAAACCAAACTTCAAGAGTTCCTGTTGAAGTGCCCGTATCCAGTGAGTGGAAGTTGCTTTAGTGCATGGCACCAGCAAAAAGTCCAGCACGGCTGTTTCGGAAACAAAGAGCCTGCTCTACTAGAGGAGACCCAGAGTTCGATGTTGTTCCAGTAACAGACACCAGTTTCGTAGGTTGGTTTAAAGGGAGGATTGCATTCTCCTTAAGATATTCAGCAAGCTGACACACCTGCTTGACCCCTCTCATCAGAGTGATGAGGACAAACTACCAAATCTAAGTTTCTGGGAGTTGGTCTCCTAGCTTGAGTAGAAGTGGAAAGTTCAATCAAGACCTTTATGTTCCTTCTAAAAAAGCTCTTTGTATGTTTTTATTTGGGTCTTTTTGTTTTAAAGAGAAGATAAGAAGCAGCAGGACACGCGCTGGTTGTAGCAGCAGCAACAAAAGTCACAGTTAGAGTTTTTGTCTCCAGGTCTTGTTTCCATGTGGGTTCTCTGACGCTTAATGAGAGTTGAACTCATATTACAACCTTTTCCCTGGAAGAGATTACCTAGGTCTTTTTCTTCAACACCTCTGCTTATTTTAACAAAATTTGTAGCTCCCTGTTATCTGTAAGACCTCATCAAACCTTGACCTTCTGTCAAACTTGTTCAAATTTGCCACTAATCAAAAAAAGTATTAGAGAGAGATAAGCAGGTAGGGCACACAATTAATGCAGAGAAAATCTGTTTCCGCTACTTTTCCATCTCCTCCTACAGATACATGGGAAGCTTGGCAGCCAGGAACACCACCACCAGGTAAACGGATTCTGTGAAAAGAGGGGGCTCCTTCCCTTTGTTGCCTCAACAAATCACTCCCTACAGCAAGAGACAGCCTCTGCCCATATGACCTCGCAGCCGTTTTCAGCTCCTCCCTCTATCCAATTTGCTGCAGCACAATAAAGCGCTCCAAAAATAACGTTTATTTTTTTAAAACTGGAAAATGGCACAAACCACCCTAAAGGAGAGAATGACAACGGCATGAGTTCAGCACGGGCTCGTGAACTGACCCTCCCTGCCAGGGACAGGAAACTGGAACCTCACGGAAAGAGACTGAATGGAACCAGATCGAACGAAAGTGCCAGAAACCGCGGCCATCGATGGCCAAATACCGCTGAAAGGATAACTCACCCGCCTGTCAGTCCTTCAGTAGAGCGAGCGCAAGGACGTGACATGGCTCTACAGCTATAAACGCCTCCGCTTTGCAAGTCTGTGCGTACAATAGCTGCAGCATGCACACTAAGCGAGGAGAAAGTTAGCGATCAGAAATATTTCCAAATGATAGCTTTAAAGTTGGGGATCAGCAGAGCTTGAACATCTGATTTCAATTGTAAACGATTTCTTATTAGCGGATGTTGACGTAGTACCCCAAATACACTTACAGTTTCTGTTCAAAATGGTATTCTTCAGTAATGATAGAGCTGTTATGTATGAACTGCTAAACAGAGGCCACACCACCACTGCTGAATGGACTAAAAGTTGGACCAGGCAGAGGAGAAATAAACTAAATCATTCTCTTTGAATAGACAGAGCCAGATTTGCCACTACCTTACATCTTGTATAACCATTTAGATCATGTCTATGTAAGGTAACTTTTATGAAAATGAAGTTATAAATACATAATAAATCCATCTAGAAAAATTCCTTGCCTATGAAGAACAGAAAGTAATTTTAATTTGTAAAGTAATAAAAGCTGAATGTCAAATTGTAATGCTAAAATTGAAGTCAGAAGTTACACGAAGACAGGTTTTCAGAAGCAGTAATTTTTTTGATGTAATATTTGAAAGTGATCAATTCAAATTCTGCTTTTGAAAAATTTTCTGAGCTTTGATCTCACTCCAAGTTTAGCCCAGAACAACTATTATATGGCTGACATTAACAGTCGCAAAACAAAGTGATTTATAATGGAAACACAGAAAATAAATCACTATTGCAGAACTTCCTAACACACCACAGATTAGATCCAGAAGGTCAGACAAAGTTGTCATTGAGTATGTGAGCTCTCCCTGTTGCAGCCGAGGACCACAATACACAAAAGAGCAAATTCAGTTAATGAACTCGATCAGATACACACAAGGACTCATGTCTTCCTAGGCATCATTCGTTTTTTGGAGAGGCACTTAAAGATTATAATCTACAAAGATTATAGCATGACCACAGCCAGTAACTTGCAGCAAGTTGAGAAGCAAGGCTTTCTCTGGCTGGAGCAAGTAGATACGTTCACCAACGCCCTGCTGAAGAATATTTGACCATACTTGACCACCAAAATGAGAAGAGCCATTAACATCCTGAATTAATGGGCTTAGTGGTTTTCAAATGAGGTATTTTCATGATGGACATGGTGTGGATTCAGCAAAGTTTGCCTTTTAATAAATACAGCTTCAATTTCAAAGATTTGATTAGGCTTAATACCATTAGGGAACCATTACTGATTTTACGCTGTTGTTGTTACTGCTTTAACTATCAGTTTCTGAACCAAAAATTGCAGACAGTTGGCTTGACCAAGAGTCAAGGTTTAGGAATGCAAAAGCAAATCCAAGGTACAGATGAGCTTCAGATGTGGACAGGCTTCACAGGGTTTAATAGGCTCTCCAGAGTTTGTCAGGTCACAGAGGCTTTTTTTTCTTGGGGGGTGTGTGCGCGCACACACATTTGTTTCTTTGTGGTTTTTGTTTGTTTTAAACACTGGTGGCCTGAGCCAGAGCAAACGGAATTCATACTAGCAGTTATTGCATGCAACAATTAAAAAAACCTCACAACAATCTTTTCTGTTTTATTGTATACCATTTACAAAAAACAAAACAAATGAAAATGATCTTCTTAATAAGCAATCCTTGATCACCACCACGTGTTTCTAAAACAGCCAGATGTTCACAGTTTAAGAAGCCAAATAATACTACTACTTTTTTGTAAACATTAATGGTGAAAGAACAATAATAATGGTTTTAGTCAATCATCATTAGTACTTGAAAGTACAAATATAAATTAAATAAGACTCAAAAAACTTGTACAATAAAATCCGCTATAAACAAAGCTAATTAAAAAGAACTGCTCTCAACCTGTGTTGTGGGTTTCATCTTGTTTTAAAATTAAAAGCAGTATTTATTTTTCTGAAGCATCCAAATGAATGTTCATATCCAGATGTCCTTACAAAGAAACACAATCTTCATTCTTTCCTCATTTTTTAATCTGTTTATATTATATTTTACTTCTGATTGTCTTTTTCTTCCTTGGCAATCCTCTTTGTCACACCACTGAAATACTTCTCACGGAATGAATTGTGTCCCCTGTATGGCGTATATTGACCATCCAATAAGTAAGAATTCTGATCTTGATCCTGTATGGTATCAAAATGCAAGCATTAGGTTTTACGGTAGTATGTTCAACATGTATTGCCATTGGTTTTCCTCCAGACTTTTTCAGATAATTACGAGCAAGAGTAAAGCTGGTTGTTGGTTGTTTGGTTGGTTGGGTTGGTTTTTTTGTTTGGTTTTTTTTTTCAACCCAATGGCAAACATTTAAGTCATTAGATTGATTAAAGAATTCCAAAAATAGAATCCTAAAGTTTCCATAAGGATTAACAAGAACATATACATCCTACTGCAAATTCTTAACATTTAAGAGATATTAAAATCCATATGCAATGGATTCTCATTTGACATTGCTCAAATACAACCTGCAAGCAGACAAGGAGTTTTTGTTGGGGTTTTTTTGTTTGTTTCTTTGGGGTTTTTTTGTTTTTTGTTTTGTTTTTAGTACTTATTCAAATTTTCATTGTCCTACTCTGTACAGCAAAATGATGCAAGTTGTCAGTACCAGACATTTGAAGTTTTAACAGTGCTGCATCACTGGAAATATCTCAGCTGACATCACCAGAATCCAACCCTTGCATGAAAAAATGAGAGCACAGATACTATGCCACACAGACTTTTATAAAGGAAAATACAAAGATTAGTTTCCGGAAAAAATACTGTCTGGATAATTTAATCACTTAGAGGTTTGTGGAAGGCTGATGCAAACCGAAGAGGAATACAAATAACTAAAATGAGCTCCTACAGGTACTGAAGCACCATCAGAGGATTTTTTTCTTGTGCAGTATTCACATACTTCTGAAAGTTAAAGTTGACACAGTAAATCCCTACAAATAATACCTAGCTGCCATCAGCCAGGAACACAGTCTAGAAAATTGGCCCATTATATACACAAACATCTATTTCATCATGTACTGTGGCTTTATACAATTAAGATACTTGTCAACTAATGTTATCAATACTCTAAGATAAACGATACATCAAACTTTAATCGGAGTGCTAAAGAAAACTGATGGCAACTTTTAAAAATGGTTTAACACTTATGGCTGATGTTAGTTGATTATGCTCAATAGCAAGATGGAACTGAGATAAACAACCTCACATAGAACAACTGAACTGTGCAAAAAGAAAATAAAAACAAGCATATGACAGAATTAAACCTCTGTTCCACTAAATGTTTCTTCTCAATGCATCCTCATTACTATAATTTTTTTCAGCAATGCAGCAACATACAGATTGGTTCATTAGCTAAGTTTCAGTTCAGGGTTATTTGTTCATATTTGAAAATTAGGTTACTGTTGAAAGCTTGGGCATAAGTAGTAAGAACATGGAAGTAGATTTAAGTCAGTATTTTCACACATTACTAAAGTATTACAATGCAAGAATGAACTGAATTGTAGTGGACAATCTCCCCCTTCAGCTGTTTTGTAGCCTGTCCAGGCTTTCACCTAGCAAGATCAACACCTCATCTTGCTTTCGATATCCTAATACGCATTCTAAAGGAGTGAAACAAAAGGTTTTCCCACATAGCAAGACGTTTCTGTGGATGTACAAGTGCCCTCTTCTGGACACAACAAGATACTCCTATGATGCAGTTCTCATCTGCTAACCTAGCAGATACCAGCAGCATGCCACTGGCTTAAATTAACTTGCTAAATGTTAAGTGCCATGTGGATACCTAACATGTAAAGCATGTACACCTGTAGCAGCAAATTACTTCTATTTAAATACTGCAATGTTGAAAAACAGCAGGAGAAAATAACCTCAGTAAACCCACTGCAGACACAGTACTACCTATTGTCTCTTGGTCATGTATGAGACTGCCATCTCTAAGACCATTCTCCGGCTGATGATCAACAGGCTTTTAACATGTCTATGGGAAAAAAAAAGTTACTGTTGGCAGTCAGGAAACAAGGAGGATTTAAGATATGCTCCTCTCACAGCCAGCCTTTACCCACTTCTCCAGGTCTCTTATACAGGACCACTCTGAGGATAAGAGCACTTATTCTTCCCCTGAATTTGCAGGTCAGTAATCCTTCTTTGACCTAAACTTATAATATATTTTTATACTTCTGGGATATGTTTTAATGATAACTCTACATAATTTGCTCGTTTTGAGAAATGGATAGGATTTTTGACCCTGAAAGATAATGATATATGGGTCAACAGTATTTTAACATAAAAATTAATCCCCACAACCTCTAAGAGGTCACACATCTGTACACCATTCATCTTGATTGCTTAAGTAACAAAATGCTGATTCAGGGTGAAGGGAGGAAGGAAGAAAGGAACTACCCCTTCTACCCCCAAGCTGGTTAGGGCAAAGAGAGGATATGATATGTAAGAGAACAAACTTCAAGTTAAGCACAGCTGTAAGAAGAGCATCTGCATTCACCAAATGGAAACAGGCTTGGTGGATCACTCCACAGCAGAATCCATTTTGTAAATCCAGGCCCCATCAAAACCTATGCAAATCATTGCTCACCAGACGAGAGGAGAGCGGCAGTCAGGCATGGATTGCTTGGAAGACCTTACAAAGGAAGGTCCTGGCCCATGTCACAATAATTCCAGCTTCAGAGCTTCCATTCCCTACCTCTCCCCTGTACAGACACAACAGCCCAATAAAAATGGTAATTGCTTTAAAGAAAAATAACAGATTGAGAACTGCTTCTTAAAAAAGGGAAAAGAAAATAAGAAACCCTGAACTACCTGGAGATGCCAGTCACTGTTGACATTTACTAGTCAAAACAGTTTTATGGGTAACATGAGAACTGATCAAAGTAAAGCAATTATTGGATTGCACAGACTAATGATTTCCAAACAAATTCTAAGTTAGGGTATTTTATATCTACACGGGGAGCTGAATGGGTACAATCTGAACAGCAGGGATAGGCTGCATTTAACTCTACAGAGATAAGAAGTTGTCAAAAATCATCTTCATGAAACAATTTGTTGTGACTATTTGCACTAGAATTTGCCTGGGCATCAGGCTCCAGCTTGTTTCAGTGAGGAAGCCAGTCAAACATCCTCACTTAAGCTCTATCTTGAGTAGCATAAATGGGTAGAATATGTACTTTAAATACTTGGCAGGAATGTTTTGCAGTAAGAGAAGATGTCTTATGGAGGGTGTCAGTGGCAGTGTCAACTCTCCTTCTAGTGTATTAGCTGTCCAGTGCAGTATTATGGATGCTTTTTTCATTTCTCTTGCCTTTTTTAAAAAAAAAAGTTTAAATTCAGGGAATGGGGTTGAACCACAGTATTTTAAGCGAGATAGTCTCTTTCCTCTTCTGGAAGAGGGATTAGGAGTACTGCTCATGATACACAGCTGCATCTAGGGGCGAGTAGCTTTTTTCACTTATTTCCTTTGAAACAACCGTACATATTTTTCAAGGAATAAAGTTTGTAATTGGTTATTCAACACAAAACAGCAAGACTTCCCAAGAAATAACTTCCAAGACTGATCAGCAATGATCAGCCTACTTGGCGCTAAGTCAGCTCTTTCCCCAGTCTGCCAGCACTACCAAGATTACAAAGACAACTTCTTTTATTTGTAAAAGTCAGAACTGAAGATGTTCGTTAATCCCTAGTCATTCTTTATTATGGTCCTTGGTTCTCACTGAATAATTTAAATTATCAAAACAGCAGGCCAATTGCAAACAACAGTTATCACATAAAACTTTTGCTCTGAAGCATTTTACAATGACTTCTGTGACAACTGAAAACCAACAAAGCTCTTGTCAAAGTGCATGCTACCAAATTGCCTTTAGCTAATTTGAGTTTTCAACTCAACAGTTACTCGTTCTAAAGACAACACTAGAAAATGGTGTTACAGATCCCCAATAAATAATGAAAGAAGTGGAAGAAAGGAGGAAGCTTAAAGATAACAAGAAAGCATTGTTTTTCTTTAAATCTTGGCAAATATTAAGTGATATTCTAAACGGTTTTATGAATCTAGGATGTCTCAGTTCAGCCTCAGGGTAATTACCCATATTCGGTTTTTTGTTTAAAAAAAATCTCCCTAGCCTTATCACAGCTTCCTACCACTCTACATTTGGTGCTGGACAGTAGCTACAGAAACCACTTGTATTAATGTTATACAGCTATAAACAACACCAAGAAATTTCCAAATCAGGGACGAGAGGCTCATATCCAGTAACAGACACTGCTAAATTCAGTAGGAAAAATTCTACACCAGTAACGACTCTGGAGTGACTGTGTGACATGGAAATGCTGGACCCATTCAGCATGGTGGATTTGTATGCCCAGTGCTCCACAGTCCTTTCATGGGCAGTTACAAGCTCACAGTTTGTCCTTCAGTCAAGTTTTCTGTTCCATCTTGCTATGTAACTTCTAGGCATCTCTCTTAGCCCTTGCCAGCCCTTGCCAATTACAGAGCTCTCCTCCAATATTTTTTTAAGAAGTCCTGATTAGAAACTTCAGAACTACATAGCATTTACCAGCCAAATAGGTAACATATATTTCTTTAAGACAGCCAGCAGAGGAATGAAACAAGTAATTCAGCTACAGCTGACATAATTCAGCATAGGGAAATCAACAAGCCTCAGAAAACAGAAAGCTAGATATACTGTCGTAAAGAAAGGGAACACCAAACAACCCTACTGTTAAACACTGTTAGTGAGTCTGCCTCTTCTGAAAATAGTTGGTTGATCACCAGATATAGATTCCCAAGAACCCTTGTAGTAATAATGCCGTAAGTTTTTGTACTCCGATTTTCCTACTGATTAACCACTTACCAGTTGTTTGACATTTAAATAAAAAAAAAAAATATGATGATTCAGCTATAGGTGGCAAAGATCGAGACCTTTCAGTCTTACATAACTATATTTTTTAAGGCTTTTGCAAAACAAACTGGCACAATGGAAGGTACATTTTCACTTGACTCAGGCTGGAAGAATTGGTTTAAACCTCCTATGACCTAAAGCAGAAGACCGGACTCCTAGTAGATCACAGTCGACAGACATTACAACATGAATCTACTAGGCCAACGGCTTCTCTTTCTTCCACTACCACTTTCATTTCAGTTCTTACATATGAATGCCTACAGTCTTCAGAGAGCTGAACTTGTGTTTTTACTGCTTCAAAAAAAACTTCCCTTCACAGTTCAATGAGGGTAGACACACACAGTCCTGCCCGCTATAACATCAATTCGAAATCACAGAATCACCTAGGTTGGAAGGGACCTTTAAGATCATCGAGTCCAACCATCAACCTAACACTGACAAACACTGGAAGTTTTATTTCAGGTTTAAAGATATATTGGGGAGATCCACATCCATTTACTACCAGAAGGGACACTAATGTCCATAGAAAAAACTAATACATCAGGCCACTAAGCTCTCACCTCATATTGCTTCTCTTTTGTTCCTCTCCCGTTCCACACCCGTGTTCTTCACTTCTCTAATTCTTCACTTCTCTAATTCTTCTGCCTTCAGAGTTTTAGAAGACTAGAAGTTGCTAGCTGACTACTGCTAGCTGCCCTCTACAAAAAACTGCCTTCACTCACTTTTATTATTATCACTATAATTTAAGACTGGGGAGAAGGGAGGTTACTAATGACCACCATGGCTGTCCAAAAAAAGCCTTAAATGTTAAAAACCAAACAACTCTTCCACTTATATTGTGCACGTGCTGGAAAAGTCTATTCATACCAACACTGTGTTCAGTAAGAAATCTTTTCCAGTTGGCACAATTTCATTGTAAACTTAAATAGAACAGACTGGATGCTTACAAGACAGTGAGTTATATACCACCTTTTGTGATGTTTTTAATCCAACATTTATGATCTTCATGCTTCTGATTAATTATGATAGATCAATACTTCAACTAGACACATTCACTTTTTACATTCACTTTGGTGTCCTTTATATTACCAGCACAATTCAATTGCACCCCCAATTTTACATTCAGTAACCAACTGAATTCATTTTTAGTTAAGAGTTGAGAGTGTTAATAGTGAAAACTAATTTGCTGTGAAATCTGCAATTCATTATTGGTGGCAAACACTGGGGAAACCGAAGGACTGCATAATGACACTACATGATTTGTAAAACTTCTTAGCCACTTGTAAGTACTATGCTAAGCTGAATTAAAAGGCATTTGTGAGTGTCTGTTACAAACCAGTTTAGTAAAGCAGACAAGAACTGTCTGGAAACATAAATGCATGTATATTCATGAAAATTCACTCTTTCATTCAGGACAAAGAAAAATGGCCAAAGCTCCAACTATTGAATTTTATGATCATATCTGTGTGTCAGAAATATCTGATACAAAGGTTGTTTAAGATATTAAAACAGGAAAAAACATGTCCCAGGTAAGGGACACTGGGGTGGGGAAATCTTAGCTAGATAGACACCAAACAACAAGACCCTAAACCAAGCAGACACTAGCTAAGGCATCAATATGTATTTTGTTATTTGGACAAGTTTTGCATCATCAGAAACAGTACATGGGTTCTGATATCTTTAAATTATCTAGAAAACATCTGGAGTCCTGAGTGTAAGCACCTGCACAGTTTTATCTAAGCAGTAAGTCTGCCAACTAGACTCAGGTGCTCAGAGCTAAGTGTTTCCAGACATGAACCTGTCAAAGCATATACTGAAGAACAGGTGATGCACAAAACAAGAATAACAAATGATGAAAGTCTATTCGCAGAAGGGTGAATACATTTTTTAAATTAGAACATGTTATCCTACAGCACTGGCAATAATAAAACTCCTGCAGAAAACTTCCATGAACACCCTTAGACGTACACGTCAAAAACTTTCACAGTTTACCCTCTCAGTTCACTACTGGTGAAGTTGGCAGCTCTGGCTCTGAACTCCACATACAATTTTTTAAAAAAATTCAGGTGTTGCTTGAAAATCTCAGTCATCATTACCGTTATGAATGCAGTACTGAAACCCTGCTGTGTTATTAGTGCAAGCACCATGCAGACACAGCAGTCTGACTGTACCTCCTGTCATTTAAAATAGCTCTTAGAACAGACAAGGAAGGTACTAAAACACATTTGCATGTGTTATCATTAAGAATATGCTTCACCTTTTTTTAGCATCTCTTTTAACAGCATTGGGTGAGAGAAGCAGCAAGAATGGAAAGGAGACTTGAATGCAATATTCCCTGGTCTCAATGCCTCAGGAGAGGCACTTAACGTGTCCCAAAACAAAAAAAAGCCAGTGGGCTTCACTGTACTTATGTCACAGCTACAATAGTATTTCAAAAGCTAAAAAAGTACCACTCTAAAAATGAAGTAACAGAATTGCATATGGTTTACCTGTACTGCAAGACCCACAAAGGCATTTAGTATTTACTTGGGCACCAAATTATACTTTGGAATCAATGGGAACTTAGGCATCTAGGCATCTCTGTGGATGGGATTCACAGAGTTCAGCTTTTGAAGAAAAGCACACGCAACTTCCACAAGTAACCATAAGTTCAAAGATCTCTTTTACACTATTAAGTGGCTTGCTCAGGATGAAAAGTTTATCAAAAACTGAGGAGAAAAAGGAAAAGACCAAAACCAGAACAGTCCCTTAAATCGCTATCCAATTTAGTTTAAAGAAATGTGTGGCAATTTTACAAAAGCTCTTATTATAAAAAAACCTCAAGCGTGACAGAAATAAGGATCAAATGCTGAATAGCACAAACTTTTCATGAATGCAATAGCTACTATTTTACACAATACAATCAAGAATTCAAGCTTACTTTGAATTCTTTCACCTTTTCCATGGTTATCAGGCGCCTTGATGTGTGGCTGGAAAGCATCTGCTCACAGTTGCTAATAAGTTTCAGGCATGGGTGGCGGGGAACGATCTCTTCTGTATATCTGGAAGAAATAAAGATTCATAGAGCTGTAATCTCATGAACCAGAAGACTTGCATCTGAAACAAAATTCATACAGATTTTTTACAAAATGGCTTACACTAGAAAGTTGCTATGCATTTTAATCTAATTAAAGAAATTCAGGTATTGGTGCTCCAGAGTTTTTACATCATACATTCCAATCATCTTGTGACATAAAATGTGTAGAATAAATTAAAACCTCACAGTAAAGAGACACACACCCCCCATTTTCTACATGTATTTACATGATGTTAATGTATGCATACAGGCCTGCCTGTATAATTTCAAGTACAAAATATCTCAGCCAATCAGGAGTAATAACCTATCCAATCAGAGCTGTGATTTTAAAAATGTATTTCACAGTCAACATATGTAAAGTTGCAGGAACAAGAGACTTAACTCTGGCTCCCTCAAAGGAGACCGTTACACTTCAATTCCAAATCGATTGAAACCAGCTCTTACTAGACAGTGACATTCCCAGACTTCAGAATTTGGTGGTACAAGTGTATCACATTGTAATTACTTTTTCTAAAGGGAGTTTAAAAAAAATCCATTACCCTTAACATCAGATGGTAGCAACACTGGTTGTAATCAAATCCTGTCTATAGAAGCAAGCAGTACAGTGTTTTAAATGCCCCCCTCTCATAGGCATACTATTTTCTATAGAAACAGCTTTCTCTAGATTGCTTTCAATCCTCTGTTCCTCCAAATGCTGAAAGAGGAATTTAAGGATTTAAGAGCTTTGCGTGGGACTACAGGAGCAAGAAGTATTGACCTAGCTAGTAAGATAAATATGAGATCAGACATCCTTCCTATATAATGAAATATTGATCAGCCATTTAGTCTTAGTTTTTGTAATTAGCTTTCCTGTAGTAGTTACTACAGCATAATATAAAAAATGGTATATGGTACTGTCAGTGACTATAATTTCACATAAAATGCTTGCTTTCATGATTCTCCAATGCTTGGGGGTCAACAGAAGTCTGGCATTAAGGAGTATAACTAAACAACTTTCACACCTACCGCTTAAACTTAAAAGATACAAAGGAGGAATTTCATATTTTTCCTGTAAAGAAGTGGATTTTCTGAATGCACTTTACAAAGTAAATGTATTGCTCTGGGAGAAAGAGAAGTCGAATGCAACACAACTCAAAATAGGATCCACCCAGGTGCTGACAGAAACCTTGACATTCCTTAACGATAATAGTGAGCTGTTAAACAAGTAAGACAATACCAAATACAGACTTGTAAATAGGAAAAAAATGAAACAGTACTGCCTCTTTGCATTGTTCCAAAACTTCCAGATCGCAAAACAACCTTTCAGTCACTTCTCGTGTGTGGAATCAAGTCACTACTTCTGCTAGGTGAAGTCAGAACAAGTTTTTGACAAAGGAGAATCAAATTAATTCTCAACTGTTGTGGTTTTTTTATTAGACAAGCCTTTTAATGCATCTAGTACCTCTCTCTCTTACAAAGGTAGACACTGCAACATCTTAAAAGTTTCTCTTCATAACCCTCTAAAAGCCTGACTGCAAAGGAATTAAAAGAATTCAGACCCAACAATGATTTCAATGTCAGATTGAAAGAGTAAACTTTGGAGTGAGATGCTATCTTGCAGAGGGAGAGATCATATCACTTTGTTAAAAAGCCTTGTCTGTTAGCATTAATGCATATATATCTACATTCTTTCAGGTAAAACTCGGAACATTATCAAGTAAGAAATATAGTAGCAGTGGTTTGAACAGACACCCATTTTAATCCAGTTTTGTTTTTAATTTAAGGTAATACACAAGGATCTCAAATAACACATGAACCTGATGGCACATGTTGCCAAGGGATATTTGATAACACGTATTAGTAGACATTACCTTATCTACCCCCCACATACCTGCTTTAATGTTTGTTCCTGTGTTCATCAATACAGCTGAAAATAAAGTGACTGTACTAACATTCTGTGCTAATATAGTGGTTTCAGTATTTCAACCTTCATTGCATAAAGTCAATTCATAGTAGTATGTACAAATTTACTTTTTAAGAGACAACCCAACTAGAGCTTGAGAGAACTGACATCCCCAAAACAGCAACTCAAGTAGAACCAGAATGTGCAGTTCACAGTTATCTAAAGTTAAGCATTTTATACTGCTGTACTGAGGATGCATGCCCTTACCAATGTTCAATGAGCAGACAAAAAGCTCTGGTACCTTGACAAATAGAATAAACTCAGTAATTCCAAACAGAGTTTACTGACGTGGAAATCTAAGGATTCACAACCACACATGGTCTGTCAGGGTTAAGCTTGTATAGACAGACATTTTGAACAATTAGCTATAATACTGTTAATGGCATTCATTGCTTTGTTTGTGAATAGTCTTACAAGAGAAAAAGCCTAAGATACCAATTC
>VYXH01006693.1:280458-297724 GCA_013397275.1 Burhinus bistriatus
AACACTTCAAAAAAAAAAAAAAAAAGCAAGCTAAGTGCACTCTTCTGTTACAGAAGCATGTAAAAGAAATGCCTCCTTTTGATTTCAAAATTTTCAAAACAGCATGTGATAATCAAATGTAGGACTGTCATAAGCCATTTCCATGGTGAAACCACGGACAACAAACACTTTCTAAATCAGTATAGTTTGACTGTACATAGAAACATACGACATTGTACAAGCTACCCTCAAGAGCTGCAAGAGACTTAGAAACAGGTAATGTACATCAACTCCCCACTTTATTATGAAACTGTTTTGGAAAAAAAAAAAAAAAAAAAAAAAAAAAAAAAAAAACAACAAAAGGTTCCACTTCTGCTGTTTTAAANCACCAACCCCCCCCCCACCCCACCCTCCCCCGAAAACGTTATCTAAGAGATTCTGAAACAAGGTATGCAAACAGATGTCTTTCCTTTTAAATCCAGTTCTAATCCTAGGCTACACTACTGAGCAGACAGAATCCTGCAGTCTCTGCTGGCCTCTCTCATCCCTAACAGGGCTGCTCCCCTATGTTTCCTGCCTCTCACTGCCATCTCTTGGTCACTTGACTTTTGATGTCAGAAGAAAGCTAAATTAGTAGTGCCAAACCCCAAAGAGCCAAGAACGTTCTCTTACAGGACCTTGTCATGCACCTCTATCAGCTACTCTAGTAGAAACACATAAATGTAAAAGCCTCACTACTACTACCTTAGAAATCTATCTGCACCTTAAAAGTCTAATTTTCTAAGCTTAAACATCAACCGACTGGACATGCATTTGCAAGGACACGTGAAGGCTTTTTTCTTTTTGGTAATAGTCAGGAATTACCTCCATCCAAAAACTTTATTTCAAAATCTGTTTTCCCCTCATATGAAGTTTTAAAATATGAACTCTGAGCATTATTCTTAAGTGCTAATACTATGGAGGTTCCAAGCTGTACTATGCCCCAGAAGAAAGCACAGTGAGAATGTAGCATCCATTCTGACATACTACATACCAGAAATCAAGAATACATACTCAGGCCTGTATATCGGCAGCCAGTAAACTAATCTTCCTCCCATCACCAGATATTCTGCCGCAAACTTCAATAGGTCAAAAAAGATGTCACTTAGATGATAATTGGATGAAACAAAGATGTGATTTTCTGTGCTAAACAAAAAATTGACAAGTGTAAACATAACAGCACAGGTAAAACCTGAAAGGATCACAAGCATGTTGGGAACAGTTATTTAGCATGGCTTTTTTCTCAAGGGCAATTCAAAGGCAGCAGACAAGGAAGGCCAGGCAGAGGAGAAGCAATGTGCTATCTCTGAAGAGAAAGGAGCAGTGGAAATCCAAGAAAGAAGGTTAAGGTAAAATAAATATATTCAATTTTAGATTGATATTGCAGCTTGCAGGGAAGCACGAGAACTTTCTGAGAATAGGAAACACAAGGTAATGGTGGCTCACAGAGATGAGAAATAGGATTTGAAATCTGAACACATGCAAATGATAAGCAGGGAGAACAAAACCAAGAGGATTTCTGGAAGTGACACAATGGTTTTGCAAGCAGAACAAAAAGGCCTTTTCTTCTTTAATTATTACTACTATCATGGTTTTTTAACTGCTGACAGCCAACCAAGAAATAATAAAGATTCTAAAACTGACTGGCTTTCCATTAAGACATTTATATGCTATAACAGACAAGACAGCTTACCTACCTTCTTTCAGCTGTCTTAACTGTTTCCTTTTGTGAACCTGTTCTGCGAGTAGCTTCTCTGATACCATATGGTGCTATACAAAGCAAATGCATAATGCAGAGATGAGAATCTCAGCCTTTGTCCAAATAACACACAAACTGTGACTTACACAAAGTTAAGAAAAAGAAAAGCTTTTACAAAGTAAAAGTCAGTGAGGGTAATTTCTTCAAGATCTATTAAAAGCTTCGTGCTCCAAAAGGTTACTTTAAAACTGTTTCATGGAAAGTCCTTCAGCTGTAAGAGGCTTCGACATTTGCTACACTACAAAGGACGATGCTTTTCTGTTTTGTTCATGACAAGATATTCCTTAAGTTTCCAACGTGTGACAAATACCCTCTTTTGTTTGACAGACACAAACATCTCCCCTATAGCACTTAGACAACTTCTTTCAAAATGAAATTGTATATATTGGAATTTCTTGCCAACACATCATACAAATGGTTATTCTCACACAGACAGATAAGAAGAGCCAGAGATGGCTTTTTCTCATACATTTTTGCACATTTCTAATAGCATAACATACTTATTTCATGTTCAACCCACAAGCTGCGACACAATTTGCAAACTCAGTCTAAGTCATATTAATATTCTACACTGTCTTATTGTCAAACAGGTCAAAAAAATTAGCAGGCAAACCACAAAGAAAAGTCACACTCCCTATTCCTAATTAATATGAATATGTAATGGTAAGAGCTAGCATTAGAGATCAGAAATTGCTGTATCAAGGTCTTTTATTTCTTCCCTTAGCCTCTACTCCCCCTCAGGCATGACAAATGGTGTTAAGTACATAGGTTTCTAGAAGAGCAGAGGATCCTTTCAAACTGCTAGTGCTTCTACTAGGTAAGTGTATCAGAAATGTGTTAAAATTTCTCTTGGAAACATTCCAATAAGCACTTAATATAAGTCTCCAAAAGTCCATCAGAGCCACTTGGCAGACTGCAGTGTGCTGCAGATCAAGTCCTAACAGCAACACAGTCTCCATGCATGAATAAAGTTACACCTTTACTGAATGAGACTTCTTCGAAGGATGATTTTCAGCCATATTGACTTCTATGGGTGAACATACTATTCTCTCCATGGAAAAAAGTATTATCTCCAGCTTTGTTACACATTTACAAGTATCCTTAAAATAAATGCAGAGATGTCAAATGCAGATCCAGTTTCCACAGTGCTGCTCTCAACGGTTATCTTTCGTAATATGGAAACTGCAGATCTGAGCACTCATCAAGACATTAAATCAACATACACAGACACATGCAATAATCTTTTAGTCACTGCTATAAGGCAACAAAAAGCATTAACAAACTTACGATCTGTAATGATTGCATCAAACAGCATCCCTTTTCGCCATATGGGTCTTGAAAAATCAGAAACTAGTGCATCAAGGTAATATTTCTCTAGACCATACTGTCGGAGATTAGCTCTGATGTTTTCATCTGGCCCTCTCCACTTCTGGTTCTTTCTGCTTGCCTTGCCTGGGTGGGATAGAATGGGGGGCAAAAAAGCATACCCAACAACAAATTATTTTATAGGAAAAGCTTTCATATACTCTACCATTTATTTTAGAGGAAAAGAATTAAATGTCACATACAAAACCAGAGTTTATCTCCTGCCTTATTTTACTCATTGTCACAAGTATTTGCGATAAACTTCACAAGTAGCAAGGATAATGAAAATATGTGAGAAAAGTTCTGCTGTATCATCTGCACAGGGTTTCACAGAACACATTTATAAAAACACTGGTGTATAAGATGTTTTCACTATCCATCAGTCATAATCCTGTCCAATAAGTCAGATATAATTTGCACTGCAGTTTTTCAGAGAAGTATGAATGGGATTAGACTTCCTGGGCTTAGGTTAAGAGAAGCTTCCTACATCAAGGCTAAGAAAGTGCACAGCTGTTGTAATTATTATTCAGAACTTTGTTTTGGTCTTCATTATTCCTTTTATTAAATATTTCCTGCCTAAAAATTAAGAGAATAGCTCAGATAGGATACATGTAAATTGTTCAACAAAAATAAGCATGACAAAATAAATCCCGTGGAGATTACTGTTGCTTTAAAATCCACTAACTATCATCCGCTATTATCAGTATTCTTAAATTCCAGCAGGTAAGATTTCAGTGTTTTAGGAATATGTAGCATACCTAATCCATGGATTGTGTTGTAATCTATATCAGTACCACACACATATGCTCCAAAGTGTGCTGAGGAGATAAGAAGGCCACCTATAAAGGGGAGAAAAGGGGAAAAGTATAAACTGCTGTCATAAGTGTTATCTGCATTAGGATTTTTTGCTCAGGAACTTCAGGAGTTTGCACCAGTAGCACACTAGACCCAAAGCTAGACCCAAGAAAAAAAAAGAAAAAAAAAAATTAAAACTATCAACCAGTTAGAATTGCTACGCAAATACAATCAGAGACAATAACATTACGTCCCTTGTCTGCTACACCTGATCTTCCTTATCTTGCTATGCCCTATGTCACTCCTTATCTCTGGAGACCATTCTTACGAGNACCAGTTAGAATTGCTACGCAAATACAATCAGAGACAATAACATTACGTCCCTTGTCTGCTACACCTGATCTTCCTTATCTTGCTATGCCCTATGTCACTCCTTATCTCTGGAGACCATTCTTACGAGTTTCTTTATGGTTTTCTGTACTTCAAGGCAATAGGATCCTTTAATCATCACATAAACCAAAATTTTTGATTCTACTTTGCAAGCAGCAGAATTTCAAACTGTGTGCAATCTGAAAAATCACCACCAAACAAATGGCAATTCTACCATGTCTGTTGTCAGTCAGCCTCCTTAACTGTGTCCAAAATCAAACTTGTTGTATAATGTGGCCATTCCTTGAGTAAGAAGCAATGGGTCAAGAACCTTCTAAATGTAAATATCTCCAATGTAAACAGCAATATCAAAAAAGTTTCTGTAACTGTTTTGCAGTGTGAAAGCTATACACGGATGCATCTTTTCCTGTGAGTATGCCGCTTATTTTGTCAGTACATTTATTAGCATACTCATCCTTCAATAAAACTAATTTTTTATCACTACTATTGTGATCTGCCTTCCCAATTAAAAAAAAACTACCAAAAAAGCATGTGTGATTTCCCGTTGAAACTGGGCAATGGTTGAATAGCCAAAAGAAAAGAGCAAATGGCATTACCCCTTTCACAGTCTCCAAATGAAAAAAAGGACAGACAGCAGAAGACTACCAAAGAGCTGTGTTGTCAAGTTGTTAATAAGGAGGTATGTAGCTAACAGAATGGTTTAAAACAGAACAGTGACTGAGAACAAGACAGTGAACCCCACACTACTGATGTCAACTGCTTATGGATACAAACAGTCCTGCTAAAATAAAGGGGACGATTGCTGCAGGACGAAGAGTTGACCATCACAGGGAACAACACGCAAGCTGGCTGTGCGGGTGACAGCAGGTGACACCAGTTCTCCCATTCACCAGCAGCATGGAGAGGAGCATCTCAGGTGGCTGCATTGCCCTGCACCACCCACTCAGCACCAACAAATCCCTAACATGCACTGCGTGCACAGGCTAAAGATCTCATCTCAGGGCACTAGAAAACTCCTACATCATATGCTAATGAACTCTACCAAAACTGAAGGTGAGGGAGAAAGGAAAAAAAAAAAAAATCCTCTGCTTTTTCTTGCGAAATGGATCAGGGAAAAGCAAGGTTACTCACCCCAGAGGAGTCACCCATTTCCCTTCTCGGCTGCAATCCCTCAGAACAGATGGGCAGTACCTCCAGAGGGTCAAGACAAATTTAGCTAGCCCTGACCCCAAGTATGGCATACCACCCAGTCCTATAAAAAAAGTAAGAAGAAAGTACTTTGCCCATCTAACAATGTTTTTAATCACAGGGAAAAAAAGTTAGGAAAACATGAACTTACAGCTTTTAATAAATCTCAGCTGGTACTAGTTCAATTGTGTTCACACAGAAGGTGCATGAATACTTAAATACTCCAATATGGCCAGCCCTTTGACCTACTATATCAAACAGATGTATACAAAGGGTTAATCAGAGAATCATTGTGTCTCCTGATGACTATTAGCAGAATGATGATGGCACAGAACTTCATGCCTTTCTGTTCTATCCTATTTCCCCCATCTCTTCAGCACAGAAAAGGGTCTGGTCATACCACTGTCCTCCAGGATGTCAAAGAAAAAATTCCTGTCATTTGCAATTACACAGTATCATGGACTGGCAAAGGAAAAGTAGGGACAAACATCTTCCCAAAGTACAAACAATAAGCTTACTGAGATAACCAGAACAGAATGTCTAGGAGGAAGCATAAAGTATTCAGGTAAAAGACTTGATTTATTCTTTCAGAAACCTCCAGGCTTCCTTCCACCCAACGCTGAGGAAAGAATATCTAAACAGTTTATGGAAGTTACATTTTACAACTCAAAAACAATCCTGGCCATTCCAATTCTGCTTTACAAAAAAAGGGGAATCAAGTCTCCTAAACCAACCTGGCCAAAAGCACTTTTTATTCCAAGGACAAATTCCAATTGTCCACTCTTACACTAATGTGGAAGACTTGTGATTTGGCCCATCCAGCAAAAACAGTTTGTTTCCAACAAGCAAGCGCCACGTTGCAAGGCCATTCTAATGTGGTACTATTTACCTTTTCAGCATAAAAAACAGGAAGAAACCAAACCAGGTATTAAAGTTGCACCAATAAGAAATCTGAACTACACTTTCTTCAAAATACTCCTCAAATCCTGAATGTATGTTGTTTCCAAACACATCCGCTCAAACTCACGGCATCACTCGCAACTCTGAACTTCCTCCCAAAATTCCAGTGGCAGGGCAATGTTGCACTGACAATCTTGAAAATCCTCTGAAGGACCCCAAGAGACTATTGAAATTCCTGGGGTTTACTCACTAAAGTAGGTGCAAAAGCCACTGTTTAGTTGTGTAGTCATAAATACACTTCACTGACAAATGGTGTGCCACCCAGTAACTCCAGTGTCCCTATGTACCATTCATCTCAAGCCTGTATATTATAGATGACTAGTGCAATAAAACCACAAAAAATGCAATTCCATTTTGTATACGTCACCTTTTGAACTGAAACACAACTTAACATTTATCTTGAATTTCTATAGCTTTGCCACTTCTATGCGATTTTTCTTCCTCTAAATTTACCCTTCCTTTTTTTTTTGTTTTCTTCAATTTTCACTCCCAAGAGAATGAATGCTCTTACAGAATTTTTTGTGATTTAGGTTTAGCAGATTTTTGTAAAAAGACACAAAACCACAGACACCTAAATGAAACAAACTGCTTAGAGATGAAGCAGAGGAATCTCCTCAACCTTTCAAAGAGTACTAACCATCTGCAAGGAACACGAGCACAAGGAGGAGGAGGAAATTTCGTAAGACATTATTATGCACGCAAAAAATAAGGTCGTACATGAACAAAAATCTAAGACCAAAACATACAGTTCACTGAAGCCCTGTGTTTCTGAAAATATTATATCCTTGGTCTGTTTTCTATGGTACAGAGAAGCCACACGCTAGTAAGAATTTGTCCTACTAGTTACCCTGTAGTGTTGTCTTCTCTCTCCTTAACTTCTCTGCAGTGATTTCTGCAGTGAATTCTCTTCATCCTTCTATTAATGCACACAGTTTTTATTGTATGTATCTCACACGTGGTTTTCTTGATCAAAGTTTAGCAAAATCCAGGTCAGAAACACAGCCTTTGTTATGAAGAAACTACTATAGGTAGATTAACGCAATATACTCTTGTATAATTAAATGGCACAACCTGACACAATAGATCTTCTATTTCACCTACAAAACAGCCGAGTTTCTCCTTGGTAAAAAGTACTTCTATGCCACACACAGTAATAAGTGGAATAAAAGCTCCCCCTCCTGGCTTAACTAAGAAAAGTTCAGCTGGGGGCGAATACATGGTGTGACCAGTATTATCCTGAAGTCAAGATGTGATGGTACAAGGAACTGATCGCTGTTGAATGCTACGACCCAACTATCGCTATGTTGTGTTGTATGCCCAGAAGTGCCCTCAGCACTGCTCTAAATAGCCACCTCCAAAAATGCTGCTCCTTCTAACATTCTGAAAGTGGCTGCAGGGAGCGCTCTAGCCAAATTTCAGTTCTCAGTCACTTTGGATCTTAAGCAGTCCATGACACACATGAACTGGTGTTTAAGCCATGTTACATAAAATAATACAGTGAAGATAGACTTGTCAGAAGTGTAAAATAAACTGTTTATATCTTCTGAAGTTGGTCTCTTTCCCCAAAGTCCCATTCAAGTTAACAAAACATTCATTTTATAATCATCATTGTGCTTTTGGTATCATCTCAAGTATCAGTTGAGCAGCAGAAGCTGCTGCGCCAGGTGAAAGTGTGGTGCGAGCAGTAACACAATCTCCCAGGTTTTCCCACCAGTAGAAAGAAAACACATACCTGTTCCAACAAATGGATCGTATACAACATCATTGGGTTTTACTCTCCCATGGTTTGCCATAATGAAAGACAGGCAGGCATCCATGCTCGTATTTCCAATAAAGTGTCTCTTTTTTACACTGTAGGACTCAATAAGTTCCCTCTGTCCATCTGCAATCTGTTGAAACATTTAAAATCACTGTCAGGTCTTAGATACAAGACATAAGCAGACAAGCTAACAGACTTGCTTAAGTGACACCATCCAACAAACAGGTAATTCTTCATTTCACAACACATCACCTTGCTTTCTGCCATCTGAAAATTGACAGACTTCTTCCCAAGAAACAGATACCTTGGTTCAACACCTAGACAAATTATTCAAGATAGAGGTCAAAAATACACAAAAAATTTAGAGAGAAAATTCTTCTGAAGAAATAACAGAGCAACTTTGCTGTTATTCTAGGTATCAGAAAAACAATTCTTGGCAATTCAGAATGTCCTGGTTTGAGCAACACAGGACTATTTTCTCTGGTAATGCCTGGGAAAACTGCACTTTTAGAAGACTCTAGTGGCTGAATTTATGAAAATATTTACTTTCTAGCCAGCTATGGTGTGTGGGTTTCAAGGTCTCAGTGTTTTCAAGGGTGCCAGGTGCAGGGATGAGGAGGAGCAAGACCCGAGCACTTGACCCACGCTGGCCAACAGGATTATTTCATACCATAAACATCATGTTCAATATAAATTAGAAAGTTTGTGGTGACGTTCTCGCTTCCTTGATGGTTGCAATCCTGAGAACTTCTTGTCCCGGTGCCGGACCCCTAAGGCCTTCCCTTCCTCCCGAAGCCATAGTGCTCACAGTGTCCAACATTTGTTGTCCGCTGCTGGGAGTGCACAGCTTCTGATTGATATAGTTGGCTGAGTATAATCCTTGTATATTTTATATTGGTATCAGGATCAATACTTGTTCTTTAGTGTTATTAATGTTAATTATCTAGTCTTATTCTATTAAATCTGTTTATATTTCAACCCTCAGATTTCCTTGGTTTTTCCCGATTGTCCTTCCTAGGTGGGGAGGGGTCATCAGGTGATAGAATAATTGTCTAAATGACAATAAATTGTTGTGGGTTTCTCAAACCATAACACAAAGTCAAAAGAATTTCAAAACGATGAGGAGTAAAAATGCATGTTAACACATGCATGCACATACACATACGCTTAAGGTCACACAGAATTTCCATCTTCACTGGCTTTTCTGTCATGCTCAAAATATAAATTTAGCATAGCATTGACAGATCAGAATTTACTGGAAAAACAAAGACCAAATGCTAACATTTTTACATCAGACTTCCAAAGTATGTTGAAGAGGACCAAAGCAGTCTGGAAGAAAGCACGTTCAAATGCTCTTCCAACACTATTCCCCAGGTCCAGTCAACATCAGTCTTACTGGGTAAACAAAATACACTTGCCTATTATTTTTCAGGTTGGCTTACTTGTTTTTATACACTTCAGGAATCCAGCACAGATGGGACAACAGCTGCAATGTTTTGCCGTATTGCCACAACCCAGGGTGCTTTCACATTAATCACAGGCATGGTAAATATTAACAGGTGCTAACAGATCACTTGCATCTCTAACTTCTCTGTACACAGCCCCTGACCGTAGCTGTACAACCTCAGCAGTGGTTCTCCCTCCCTCCAGCTGCCCTTGACCCAAGACATTGCAAGCACATTCCCACCAGTGGCTGGTATCATTCTGGAAGATATCCTTTGGAGACCCACTTTCTCCTCACAAGACATAATAGACCAGATCAGATTTCCTCAGGATATCCTAATAACGCAGCAGGTTTGGAGTACATACACGCAACAGGGAAGAACATTTTTAGTAAGGACCTCAGATGACAAGCTCCAGACAATTTTTGAATGTGGTTCCTACTGTACAGCACTGTACTGTCAGTGTCCTTTCAGGTGGACATCATCCGTGGGCTGGACCTGCTGATGTCCAAAGCCTCAGGCATCAGTCTGTGCATTTCTGTTGAGGAGCCTGTCAGGACCACTTGAAGCACAGAATGCTCCAGCATGGCTGATACAACTCAGTGGGGCCACAACCCATGCACAGTTCCTGTAAATCTTTCTTCATGTTTTAAACAAGCTGCTGGTGCTTTTAGCTCTGTCTGGGCCCACAATAACCTAATACACCACCACAGCTGTGCAGAGACTCACTGCCGTGTTGAGTTCCCTCGGGGAGGGCAAGATAAGGTGTGTTCCCAGATACAGCTTCCATTTTTTCCACCTCTAAATTGCACAATTAACCTGTTTTTTTCCTAGCCACAGTAAAGACTTTCAAGACTTGCATCAGTGTATTATGCAGTGACAGATTCAGCCATAATTATATTGTCTGCTTCTATTAAAACTCAACACAATTTTTTACATTTAAATTGAAGACCACTTTCCTGAAAATACAAGCTCATAAGAACTGAAGCAAGCATACTCACGCACCCATCTACCAAAATACAGATGAAAGGGCTCTTCTGGAACATTATTAGGGTTCATTCCATAATCTTCCAAAATCCAGAAGATGTGTTCTGGATTCTTTAAATTTACTTTTCCTTTGAATGGCAGAAATTCAAGGGCCTATACAATAAAGAAAGGCAAAAAAAACGGGGTCAAATTTTTGAAACACGCACCCTCATACATAAATAAATAAATAAATAAATAAATAAATAAATAGAAACCCAAACCAAAAACCAAACCGCAATTCCACTTGTGTAGTACTAAAAGTACATTCTCAATTTTCTCTGGATTTCTGAAATGCCTTTCTTGTGAATAAAGATAGCTCAAATGATTAAGGATTAGAAATCAGGAACCATAACATTTTTTATCAACTGAACAGAACCCAACTTTAGAGGAAATTAACTGTGCATATTAATTATGCAATTTTCAAGTTATAAAAACAACAGTGATGATGAACAATGGGATTTAAAATTTCAGTGATGTGCAGCTACACCAATTTACATACTCAGCATTATTTCACATAAACAAAAACTGAACAAGCAGGAAAGGATGGCTACTATTAATACAGATAATTTCAGTCTCTCTAAATGAAGTAAATAGGATAAATAGCTGCTGAAATAGAAGACTGAAGAGCAAAAATTAACAGTGATTTAGAAAAACTTCCTAACTAAAATACTGATACAGTTAGGAGGACAGCACAAGTGCAGACAAGAGCATAAAGACAGAACAGGATATCAGCACACCATCCACAGCTTGCAGCTGAAGTCACTTGTTTCACACTCTGCAACAACAAACGCCTAATATGGAGATCAAATAACATATTTTCTAGCACCTAACTCTAGCCATTTGAATCCTATAGTTTTGGGCAATAAGATTCATTTTCCCCAGCACACTGGGCTGAAATAAGCAGTGATATTTTTTTGTCTTTGTATGTGCCCTACATAGTCTGTTTAGAAAAAAAAAAAAACAAAATCATGAATTTTGAGAGAATGTTAATTCAGACACAAAGATCTCATTTAGAGCTGATAAGACATAAGCTACAAACTGCTTTAAGATCTTCAGGAAACCCAAACTTAAATACACTGATAGCATGGAATAAGAACAACATGAATAGACTACATTAAATGTCAAATATTTCTTAAACATCTACTTACATCTATCTTTTTTATTTTCTGTGCTTGGGTCAGTGTTTTATTAAAGGTATGAATATGTACTTTGTAAGTAGAGTCTGACTGTAGATATGGAAGCTGAAAAAAAGGCAAAGATACTTTCATTAGTACAGCTACAATGCTATTCACTGTGATTAAGGAATCATATAATCCAGATTCTTTATATGCATACCATCTTGTCCACTGGATAGTTCTTCAAAGATGCATAGAGCTCCCCTGCAGATCTTCCATGACCCCACAGTTCAAATATAGACCTGAAATTACAAAGTTTTTTAGAGTGCAGTCATTGGGGGGGGGGGAAGGAGCGCAAAATGCCTTACAGATACTTACTCTTCTTAACTTCCTTGGCCAATGTACTTAGACTTTGCTTCATGGAGTACTGAAGTGCATTATTTAACTCTCAGCACATGATTAAGTTTTGTTCTTAACAGGAACACACTTATTTTTAATCCTAAACTGGTATTTCAATGATGCTTTTTTGTTTGGCAGCATATACTAAAAGGTAAATTTCAGTCTTAGTACACTTGGATATCACCAGACCTTTTTCTGGCACACAGTGATACTAGCAAATGAAATAAAAGTCATTTCTACCTACCAATTTGATGGAGTAAGCAAAGGCTGAAAAAAGGTCAAGAACAGACTTTCAAAGTCTTATGCTACCCTGGAGTAAAACAAACCCTGAAACTGTAACATCCTATAGATAACGACATCATCAGAGGTTCTGTCCCATTTTAAGACGTGATTATAATGTTTGACATTTTCAGGTGTTTAAACACTATGCTGTCTTCCTACAATGTTTTTTGTCTGTTTGTTTCCATATTGCCAGCTTTACGAAAAATATTGCCTTGGAAGATGAGAGAACAGATGGTACTGTAATGAAGGCACAACACCACATCATAGACCTCTTCCCCAGCATTCAAATATCCCAACCAAGCAGCTTTTCCGTGTCAAAGAAAAAAATCCTTTTAATACAGGAATCCTAGTGTAACTGTGTATATTGTTAAACACTCATATGTGCATTTGCAACACATTATAAACACAGTCTTTAAGGATTAGCAGTGCCACGTAGTACCTTTTCAAAGATGACTCCTGAAGGAAAAATCTTCAAAATGTTCAAAGGTTTAGCTCACTCAAACAAAAATAAGAGAGAACCACATTTTACTACGTGACAATAGTAGATACCAAGGTCCAGTGGTAAGCTATTTTGTTAAAGTAGTCCTTTCCTGAATAAATTATTTAAGGCTACATTTCTAACCGACATTTACCCTGAAAAAAGTACATTTTTCGCAGTGTCTAATTTCTTTTACATATCACTGTTTTTAATTCCATACACATTTTAGAACAAGCCACTAACTAAACATTATTCAAGTTGACTAAAACATTAGTGACACTACAAGACACGTACTGGCTCTGCAGTGAAGAAGATCATTTCAAGACACTGTGTTGATCGTACAGTAAGTACAGAGGATGGGTGTGCTACATAATCAGTTCTACAGGCTCCCGTAACACCTCCTCAATTTGGGAGGTAATCAGAGACTGTTTATTTTAAGGCTTCATACAAAATTAATATTTCACACAATATAGCGGAACAATTTTCCACAGCCTACATTATCACTTATAAGATTTTTCACCTCTTACTTTGCACATACTGTCCGTTTCATTAGTCCCTTTGCCATCTCTTCTGAAGAAATATTGAGAATCCAAAATGGAGACTGAAATAAAGAGAAGATAAGTGATGCAAATTACCAGCTAGAGGATGTCACACGAATTACGCAACTAACAATTCTGTTCTATAAAAAACAGAAGACAAAAAATTAAAAAAAAAAAAACTATTAACTGTACAGAAAATGTAAGGATAAAACATTAAATTTGAGCTAAAACTGCATACTCAGCTTGAACATCCGAGAAATTTTATTAGGTATTTCATTTTCCCACCATATCTTTGACTTGGTAGAATATTATTTGTTTGTTTATGTTCCTCTGGATTATTCACCCTCTAAAGAATCCTAACACTTTACTACATGCAACTAGTAACTAAAACTCAGTGACATTCTCTGACTTAAGCACTGAGACCAGAATCATACAGCTTCCCAGCTTCACTCTCCCAGATACTTTGTCTCATTGATTCAGAGGCAAACACCAAATTCAAACTGCTGCTGAACGTCTTCATAGTTCAGCTATTCTGGAAAGAAAGGAGAGACTCCCAGCAGATGGCACTGTTTCTTTTCATATTGTTAAATGAAGACTTCCTGAGGTGCATTTTGTGCATCTCTGCGTCCTTACCGAAATTGAGAATTAGTCTATTTTGGAAGATACCTTATTTTCCTAAGAAACATCAAAATTTATTCAGCTACCCACATTTAATAATAATACTATAAAGAACATACTTGTATACCATACATGCACTCAAGTAAAATATTTGGTCCCCACTTACATTTACGCGAATTTCCTGCTCACCACTGAATTGTCCACCATAAAGCGAGAGCAAAGATGTTATTTCCTAAAGTGAAAATATAAAGGTCAGGCTTTAGGAGCATTAACTAATGTTTTTAAAGAAAGAAAGAAAAAGAAAGAAAAAAAAAAAAAAAAAGCAGCATACCGTAAATTCTAATGCAGATGGTGACCTCCATAGGGATTATGAACAAAATGTTAGAGATAACAACAGAAGCATGGTGTTTATTACTGATTTACTGTGGGAACCAACAGTGAAACACTCTTAGAGGAGTTGTGTGGATAGGGCAGAGGTTCACAAATAACTGTTCATGAACTGAAAAAAATTTTACTCTCCTGCTATAAAAGCAGCTGACTATCCTCCTCAGAGTTCAGTTGCAAAGGAACAAGCTATGGTTAGGTTATGAAAAGTTGTACAGTACACAACACAATAAGGCCAAGCTAGGCAAATTTCAGTATCAAATGCCACCATTTTGCATTTTCTCTTTCATTGAAATCTTCACTGTTCAATCCTACACTCTCATAACGATACTCCTCTTACAATATTATGCTATCTATTCTTAAAATATTTTTCTGACTAATTCACGTAAAAGCAATGTCTCACTAGTAACACTCCAGCCCAGGGCCCAGCCCAGCACTGAGCATCAATCCCTCTTCTGTTACTTCTCTGCTTTACAGGTATCTCAAGAGTTTTCTTCAGTAGGTCTTTTCCAGAGTAAACTAAATCAAAGATCATAAATTGAACACACAAAAGAGCAAATCTCCAAGAAACAAGCTAGCAAGTAAAAATTAAAAAAAACACCCCCTAAAAAGGCTTTTGAACTGAAACGAGAGGTAAACATTGGGGATGTTTCTCATGCAGCCCCTTCACTAGAAATGACACGGTGCAGCCTCTGAACATTACTGGCAAAAGAACACTGAAGCATATTTTTATATTGGCTTAGATTTTAGCCAAATGGGTAAATAAGAAGATTACCATGAAGTTTCCCAAAAAATGGATGAAAAGAAAACCCCTACGTAACACTAGCACATGGCTTTAGTGGGACATTACCCCATTCATTTCCATCTTTTCATTTGTGAAAAATGGACATAAGAAACGCTGGAAAAAACAGGGACTTGGGTCCAGGAGAATAAAAGTTTATGCATAACTATTTCATTGTACAGTTCTGGGACAGCAAAAGCACCTGAGATTTATACATGAATCGGTGGCATCTTCACACGCTACTGGTCATATTACCTACAGGAAAGTGAGAAGAATGGGAAGCAGAGAAAACATGGCCTGTGAGGAAAGGCCTGGAGAGAAACATAATCATGACTTCTACACATGCTAAAGGCTGCTGTGATAAAGGAAGGCAATAATCTGTTTTCGACATCTACTATGGAGGAGACGAGAGCACCGGGTTCAGACCACAGCAGTGCTCTGTATGGGAGGCTGAGAAGATCCTTCCAAGAGTAAAGACAGTGAAGCACTGGAACAGATCTGCCTGAAGATACTGGTAAGAAAACATTTGACATGCACCTATCTGTCCATTAGAGACATCCTGTGCTGGAAAACAGGATGCGTAATGTTACCCCTCACTATCTGACTTAACCAAAGAGACATCCCTGACTATGAAGTATGGTTTCTTATCGACTAAGAAATACGAAACACAGAACTTTATTCTACAGACACTTAACAACAAATGTGGACTTCAAACACCTTCAGCTTTTTTGATCCAGCACCACCACCAGAGGAAAAGCAGTCCTCTCCAATCCCATATGCAGGTGTGGCAGAGATGGAGATCAGCAGCTGATCTGGCTGAAAAATCTCTCCTTGCTCAGTTTGCTAAGTTTTCAGACAAATCAGGTCCCTGACACAGGTCATCACAATGCCAAACACGTGGCTGAGCAGTCACCACAGTACAAGAAAAGGGAAATGGAACTGCTTTCTTCAGCAGCCGTATCAACCAAGTGCAACTACAACCTTGATGAAAAAAAAACACCTTTCTGTTACATATACATTGTCTTTTTTTTTTTTTTACTTAATCTTATGACATTGCCTTAAGAAAAATCAGGTTGACCATAAATAAATTCATATTCCAGTCCCACAAAGCAGACAGCAAAAAACAATGCCCAAAGAAAAGCCTCAATGAAAGCAAGGAAAATAAATGATGCAACACACATTAAATATTTTAAAACATGTGTAGTGATGACCTACCAATTCTAACAAAATAATTCTGCATTTCAGCACTGTTTTAAACAACATATTATCCTGGATATCGTATTACTAGCTCCTCAAGATGGTGTCTAAAAGAGCACTTAAGGTATCAAAATTTCTTACAGTGTGTAGTAACTCTGTAAATCATCATGGAAAAAAAATAAAATCACAAGTTAATTTACAAACAAGAGAGTTTTCTTTAAACATGGAAATTGAGTGTATGCTAAACTAGACTTTCACCAAGGACCCATAAAAAACACCAGTGACTCATAAAAAATACCAGGGAGGTTCACGTAAGTTGCAACTATTTTTTTTTTTTTTTTTAATTATTTCTGTGAATAGCACTTGATAAGATAAAACCAATTTAGTGCCAGGGAACAAACTCTGCACCCCAAATTTTGCTACACTGGCATAAACTGCAGACTGCAGTTGTGGCGGCAGGACTCGCTGGCTCCCACACCTGACAGGCTGCGATCCTACTGCAGAAGCGGGTCTACTCTCCCTGATCCCACATCGGCCAGCGCAGTACGAACCCTTCCAACTGCACAGAGACAAACGCTCAGAATTAAAAGCCAAAAGCGAGCCGTCCTCAGTGCCGCCACTGCAACATGAAGGAGGGAGACTTGCGAGCAGGACACCAGCCAAGGGCTTGGAGATCTCCGTTTGACTCCAGAGTGTGTGCAGGCCCTAGGACTTCAGAGAAGCCCCAACCTCGCTGTTCCCCATGTCTTAGAATCATAGACTCGTTTAGGT